>JAVDBV010074570.1:0-11006 GCA_032619315.1 Piper longum
GTAATGGATATGATGGACTGACCCATCAGCCAATAGATGGACATGGCAGATTGGACTCGCCAGCCAACTAATGGACATGATGGGCTGACTCATTAGTAAATAAATTGGACATGGCAGATTGGACTTGCCAGCCAATTACGGACATGGTGGATTGGACTCACTAGCCGATAACGGACATGGCGGGTTGGACTCGCTAGCTGGTAATGGACGTGATGGACTGACCCATCAGCCAATAGATGGACATGGAAGATTGGACTTGCCAGCCAACTAATGGATATGGTGGACTGAACATCGGCCAATAAATGGATATGTTGGAATGGACCCAACAGCCAATACGGATTTAGCTATCGGCCTCATGACAAGCTATGGATTTAGCTATCATAGTGGAATAAACTATGAGCGTCTACTTAATACTCCTCCAAGAAATAGCTCCTCGAGCAAGCATATAGACATAGCCTGTAAAGACCCAAAACAAAAACGATGCGGAAGGATCGAACTTTGGAAAATTAATATTTTCATTTAAATTATCTACCCACCACCCGGTTAATTATTAATTTTCCCAGTTAAGTGTAAGGTATTATTTAACTGGTTAAGTATCATTTAACCAGTTATGTGAACCATATTATTTAGCCGTTTAACTGATTAAGTGAACCATTCTATTTAACCATCTAAACCAGTTAAGTGAACCATACCAATTACCCATTTACCTGGCTAAAGGAAATGCACAGTCGAAGTATGATTTCATACACCCTAGCCGTCATTTCATTATATAAGGAGAAGGGGGGGCATCATTCATATTGTTCTCCTTCTGAGAGACACTAGCTTCCTCCTCGCTCGGGTATTTTTCCTTTCTTCATTTTTCTTAGTTTTCATGCATACATATATCTGATTTGATAATCAATTTGATAATCATGGAACTAAAGTCTAAAATTAACAAGAAAGGAAAGAACTAAACTGAAATAAAAATTGGAAACCCGTCCATGGATTGTAAGTGACGGCTATTGCATGAGATCATGAGCACTTTCTGTCCAAATTGTTGCATCAACGTCCAGGTGCAAGAGGTGGTGTAGATAGATTGAATTTCGATTGAAATTGCATGCCAAGAAGGCAGCATGACCTGCTGACTTGCAGCAGCAGCACAATGGCAAGGGAGTCACAAACTCACTGCGTTGCAACCAGCAATGGCGTGGGTTTCTCTTCTCTTGTGTTGGGTCATTGTGCAGAAAGGTGGGGACAGGTTGGGCGGTGCTACTGACAAAAAACTGGGTCGTCTTGGCCAGGTCGGGGTCACCTTGGGGCTGGTTGGAGCCGGTTGATGGCGGTCGGCGACGGTGGACAACGGTCGGAGGTGAACGGAGCAGTCGGCGAACGTGGTCGGGATGATGAGTTCAGGCTACGATTTTGGGCATAACCGAGAGGCAGCGGCCGAAAGTTCTAGTTGGGGTCATAGTTGGTACGGAGGTGAGTTGATTGGCGAGGGTGGCTTGGCCATTGGTGGCTTGCCGTTGATGTACGGTCCGTCGAAAAACAACCCAACTCATAGCTTTGTTTTGGAAGAAACAGAGAGTATGGGGAAGAAGATGAAGATGACAGTTTTGTAAATATGGGTAGACTCGACACGGTCGAGTTAAAAATAATACAAACTCGTAATAAAATATTAAAAATTAATTAATCTAATGGGTTACGGGGTAAAATTAATAAGTTATTGCATGAACT
This sequence comes from Piper longum, assembly GCA_032619315.1. Classification (NCBI taxonomy): domain Eukaryota; kingdom Viridiplantae; phylum Streptophyta; class Magnoliopsida; order Piperales; family Piperaceae; genus Piper; species Piper longum. The sequence continues at coordinate 1,717 of JAVDBV010074570.1, forward strand.
TGCCATAAATAATAAAATATGGTCATGATAAACGAGTAATGATTTAATCGGCTTAGAACAAGCGATTAAAGTAAATCAGAGGGACGAATCCTGTTGAACAATAATAATAATGTCCGGTTCAGAAATTAATTGGTTAAGTTGGCATATATAAATCATGTGGTTGCATGCATCTTCTACACAAATAAAGTTATACTTATGTATAATTTTATGTGCTCGTTCAGATTGGGATTGTCGGTTGCAGTCACAGGAACTCGTGCAAATTAATCAGGTTCGTATAATTATTTAAAATATTGTATTTTTCCTTGTGGGGAATTTGGTCGGCCTGAGCCCAGATTCGATGACCATGCATCGAGTGTAACTGGGGCCAAGGAATTCACTCAGTTCGACACGGACCACACCTTTTAAAATAAATAATAGACACGGTGGTAGGATCCATCGGTCAACAAACGGACACGGTGGCAGGATCCATCGGTCAACAACCGGACATGGTGGCGGGACCAATCAGCCGATAATCGACACGGTGGCTGGATCCATCGGTCAATAAATAGACACACAGTGGTAGGATCCATCGATCAACAACCGGACATGGTGGCATGACCCATCAGCTGATAATAGACACGGTGATTGGATCCATCGGTCGACCAACGGACCTGGTGGCATGAACCATCTGCCGGTAATTGACATATTGGAATGGACCCAATAGCTAGGAATATAGATAGTGAGAGGAACTTTATTGACTTGTTTTATTTAATTATACGGCCTTAGTGTTTTAATCACTAACGCGGAATCGCCTCCGCAAGTTAACAGCTTGGAAACGAGAGCATAAAGGAAGACTGGGTGGTTCTTCTACCAACTTAGGTGGCAAAAGGATAGTGAGCGGTTTTCCCTTTTTATTTTCTTGTGTTATAAATGTGGCTGTGGGAAATGGTCGAAGACTGTGGGACAACTCTTTTATGTCTTGTCAGCAACTTAGTTCATTTTAATGAGTTAGACTTATTTGTTTTAATAAAAATTATATTTTTAGTAACAACCGGCCATGTAGGCCCACACTTTTGTGAAAAAATGGCGGGTCATTACATAGCCAGAAGTAGATCAATGGCTATCTTGACATCTAGCAAAATTGGAATCACAATACCCAATGATCTCTAGTTGATCTGACTTTCGATAAGTAAGCATGTAACGTTTTGTTCTCAAAAGATACCTCATGACTCTTTTCGTTATTATCGAGTAATCCAATTTTGGATTTCTTAAATATCTGCCTAATATTGCCTATAACATGAGACTTCCCACTGCTGAAACATAAGGAATCTTTTGCATCTCCTTTTCTTCTATATTATTTTTAGGGCATTGAGTAAGACTAAATTTGTCTCCTTCAGAAATATGGGTATCTCCTGGTTTTACAACCTTTCATGCCAAATCTTTTAAGCACTTTTTCTATATAGGTCTTTTCTGATAATCCAAGTATACATCGAGAGTGATCCCGATGTATTTGAATTCCTACTACAAAAGACGCATTTCCAAGATCTTTCATTTCACATTTCTTTGATAAAATCTCTTGGTTTTGTGCAAAAAATCTATATCATTGTTAGAAGCAATATATCATCAACATATAAAACCAGAAAAATATAATTACTCCCACTAAAATTATGGTACATACAATCATCAACCACATTCATTTAAAAATCGAACGAGAGAATAACTTGTTGAAATTTGTGATACTATTGACGACATGCCTATTGAAGTCCATAGATGGATTTCTTTAATTTACAATCCATATTCTTTGAATCTTCTGATACAAATTTTTCTAGTTGCACCATATAAATTGTTTCATTAATGTCACCATTTAAAAACGTAGTCTTTACATCTATCTGATAAAATTAAAGATCAAAATGTGCCACTAATGCCATAATTATTCTGAATGAGTACTTCGATGAAACTGGAGAGAAAGTCTCATTATAATCGATGCCTTCTGTTTGAATAAAACCCTTAGTAATAGATGAGCCTTATATCTTTCTATATCATCTTTTGAATCCCTCTTGGTTATAAATATCCATTTGCAACCAATAGGTTTCACACCTTCAGGCAATGGAACAAGATTCCAAACGTCATTAGCTTTCATGGACTTCATCTCTTCATTCATGACATCAATCCACTTTTGAGAATTAAAATTCTTCATGGCATGATGAAAGTTGCTTGGATCATCTTCCACCATTCTATTGTTATCCTCTTGTTCTTCTAGAAAGATAATATAATCATCTGAAATTTCATTTCTCTTTTCTCTTGTAGATCTCCTCAATGGCATTTACTCTTGAGGCTGTTTAGTTTGCTCTTTAGATATGACTTGATTAGGGAGATTCTCGACATTGTCTTGTAATTATCGTATTTTTCTTGAGTAACATTAGGAATATGATCCTTATTATTGTCAAGAGCATTCATGGGAAGTGAAATAGATTCTTCTTCAAAAACAAAGTCTCTAACTTCATTTTCCCTTTCAAATTCAAAATCCTCAAAGAATTGAGCATTTCCCGTCTCAAAAAATGACCTTGTTGTAGGATCGTAAAACTTATACCCTCTAGACCGTTCAGAGTAACCAACAAAATTGCTACTAGCTGTTCTTGAGTCCAGTTTCTTTTCATTTGGCCTATAAAGCCTTGCTTCGACTAGACAACCCCAAATACATAAATGCTTAATACTGGGGTTTTTTCCGGTCCACAATTCGTAAGGGGTCTTAATTATTGCCTTTGTTGGTACTCTATTAAGAAGATATACTGCTTTCTTTAGTGCCTCACCTTAGAGTGAATCTGGTAAAGTAGTATGAGCAATCATACATGTCTTTTAATGTTCGGTTTTATCTCTCAGCAACACCATTCATGCTAGGCGTACCTGACATTGTGTATTGTGGGACGATTCCGTACTCTTCTAGGAATTTAGGAAATTGTCCTATTATACACATGATCCATCGTATCTACTATAGTATTTACCACCACGGTCAGATCTGATAGCCTTAATTGTTTTGTGAAGTTGGTTTTCAACTTCAGCCTTATATACCTTAAAAACGTCTAATGCTTGAGACTTCTTATGAATGAGAGAAAGGTGACCATAAGGAGAATAATCGTCTATGAACGTAATAAAATATTGTTGACCATTCCAAGAAGCCATAGGAAATGGCGCACAAATGTCCGTATATATTAGATCTAAGACGTTTGAAGATTTATTAGCACCTAATCTCCTTATATTTATTTATTTTCCCTTTGTGCACTCAATACAGACTCAAAAAATTTGATAAATTAAGAGAATTAAGAATTCCATTTGGTATAAGTCATTCAATTCTTTATTTAAAAATATGTCATAAATGCTTGTGCCAGTTCAAAGCATAATTCTCATTTATTTATTTTTTTCGTACCACGTAAACACATGCAAAGTTTCATTAAAAGATTGAATAGTATTAAGTAAATATAGATTATCGAAAAAAGATAATAAATTCGTACCCCCAATATTTGAATTTAGAAAAAGACTAAACTTCTTATTTCTAAATGAACTAGAGTAAAAAAATTTGTCCAATATAGAAATAGAAACAAAATTTCGTCTAAAAGACTGTACTTCATATGTCTCTTTCAAATCCAAATAGTATCCTGTCTTTAATAATAATTTAAAGGTCCCTATTGCTTTAACTACAACTGATTTGCCATCACCCACATAGATGAATCTTTAAGCATCATTTGGCTTTTGGCAACTCGGGCAACCCTACATTGACACACTTATGTGAGTAGTAACACTCGAATCTATCCACCAAACATGTATTGTCATTGAAACTAAATTGACCTCAGAACAAAGAAAATGAAGAAATGGACCTTTCTTTTCACGCCAAGTGTTGTACTTAGTGCATTCATTGTTCATATATGCAGGTTTACCACAAAAGAAACATCAAGAAGCCTAGTTTTCTTTCTTTTATTGTTGCTTATGAGAACCATTACTATGTTCCTTAGCCCTCTTTCTTTTCTTATTTTTGTCATGATAGGTATTAGTCAAGTGAGCACTTTCATCCTTGTCATTTTTTGCAAAACGCTTTTCAATTTCTTTAAGAAACTTAGCGGCTATAATAACCTTATTAGACACATACACCTGAAGTTCTATGGAATTCCATGCTTTATGATCATAAGACTCATATGATTTGAACGTTCCCACTTCTCAATATCCTGTTTTTTCACAATGGAAATTTTTTCCGTAAGAGAAGCAGGTTGTTCAGTCCTTAAAGTAAAGTCAAGATCCGTGTAGTCAAGATCGATCATCACGTTCTATTTCCAATTCTTAAAATTATCTTTAAGCATTGGAATTGAATTAATGTTGGCAGAAATCATAGAAACAGATTGATTAACTGAAATTAGAACAAAAGAACATGTATATAATAAGATTAATTCTTACAATGGTAAATCCTATTAAAAGATACTTAGCACAACATTAATATTTAGTCTTTGGATAGAGATATTAATTTGTAAGTGATACTCTTAGTGAGGTAATCAAATATTGATAATAAATCCTGTTAAATAATAAATCTATCTTTGGACTAATTTATTATTCACATTAAATCTTAATAATTATCATATATTTATTACCACAAATGTATATATAAGTCTATCAAATATTAACCTTCCTTTCGATTGATTAATATTCACATGAATCATAAACCTATAACCATCTTAATATTTTAAAATAAATTACTTTCTATCAAATTAATCCTCAATGATCTAATATGAAGTTGCTATAATACAACTTAATGAATCAACTTTAACTTAAGCAAATGGGCAAAGTTATTGTATATATATATCTTAACAAAATTATATAGAAAATCAACATCATAATAAACCTTATCCTTTTGATCTTCTTCATATTAAATTATTAAGAAAATAAAATTTGATAATGGAAGCGTAACTTAATCTATAGAAGCAAAACAATTCTTTACTTCTTTAAGTTTTGATCTTCTAAATTTAGCATCGGTTCTCCAAAGCTAAAATTTTTGGAGGATGAGATACCAGAAAGAAAAACTACGGGTGAATTTGAGAACTATAACCATATTTATCCTTATAACCGTATTTATACTTATTTTTTCATAATTTCAATTTAACCCATCGAAAATTAGAGATTACGAAAACGGTATCTCCACATATTTATCGATACTTATCTTAAATATATGATATTTAAATATATTTATCATTAAATATTAATGGCCCATTAATTTTAACTTAAATATATCAATTTAAGTTAGGCCAAACTTTAATAATAGCATATGATATAATTATATACATGTATATATAACGTTGAACCTCCAAGAGCAACCACATTGCATTTTAGGTCTGCGGAGGACTGCAAAGATCTCGGATAGCAATCCGGGTCGATCTCTTCCAATCAACTCTATTGTTGTGTGCTCAGCAGCAGCCTGGACGCCCACTGACCTTAAAGAGTAGGCAACAATTGGACGGGTCCCCAAGGACTGCCATGAATTTTTCTTTCAAAAGTCTAACATAACTGTTATGTCTATTGAATGCAACAACTAATTTGAAGAGCAAAGTTCTGTATTCTGTACTTGATCGACAATAGAGGATTCAATTCAAACTTGACAGGGTATTGGCAAGAGGGAAAGGGACAATACCTGTTGAACTTTATCTATAATTTCAACATCTCTTACTTTGTTACCATACTGGTCTTTAACATGGAACACTGCACACCAGCAACAAAAGAAGCAGGAATATGATGACCATGAAAAAGAGAAAAGCTCATGAGGAAGAAATGAACCTACCATCCATAAACCATTCACCGTCAGAAGCAATGTAAGCCTTGCTAATGGTGAGGTTCAAATCCGTCGAAATCTGTACAACCTGTAACAGGCACCCATATTTATTAGAACTTTCCACCTGCACATTTAGGAAATAAAATTTATAAAAGCTTGTCAAATTGATGTGAAGTTTGAAAAAACAGACAATCTAAAGCATCTATATTTGCATACCTTGACCAGCGTTCCGGTCCTGCTCGAAGTGTTGTCTATAGTAACCCTGTTCCCAAGGAAGAGAAAGAAATATAAACAGAGATTAGAATAAACTCAAGAAAAAATACTTCACAAACACCAAAAAAGTTCGCACTTCAAATACCTTTAACGTCTCAACAAGTCTTCTCCAACGCCAAGTGCCAAGGGTCTTTTACTAGCTCCAAACATCATTGAGCTTCATGACCTTAAAGCTACTATCTTTTATAAGCTCACACCTTAAGCCAAAGGAGTATCAAAGCCAAACATCTACTTTTTTAAGTAAGGTGTTTCCTACTCTCTATACACCAAGAGAGATTATAACCAACTCAAAAACACTTGAGCAACCTCACAAATAAAGGACTCTCCATGGTACACAATCAAACCATCTAGGAATACAAATTTGTAAGTAAGGCCATTCCTACCACAAGCTTATCCTTCCAATTTTGATCTAAGAGAATCTAGAGTTCACAATGATAGTAAGAAATATTCAAAACACACTCCACATGACCCTATTTACAAGTTTCCATAGCCTCTCCCAAAATAGAGGCTATTGGATTTGAATCTCTTTTCCTTTTCCAACGGCTAGCTTTGGTAACTATTCCATAATGATTGGCCACTAAACGATCAATCGAACACTAGCCAAATGTTTGCTTAAAACTAGCCATGTCAGCTTCAGCTGCCGAACCTGTGACTAAAGCCTGGCTAAAATTGCACCGTAATAACTAATAAAAATTAGTCTCACATCTAACACATTGTAGGATAAGATTCAATATATAAGTGGATATTTGGTTATAGATTTTCAAATTGATTTACTACTTTTAAAAAGTTGACTTAGGCATATAAATTTACACTTGGTCTGAGTCGTTATAGGTGGTAATAGAGCCAACTAGGGAATGAATTAGATGGTGGGCTATAGAAAGAAGAGGATGTCTATGAAAATGAAATCTATCGACGTAATTTCTTCAAGAATGGTGGGATCGAAGAAGTCCATGAAGCTTAAAAAAGGAATTTCAAGGACAAATTTTTTAAAAGAATGTAGGAGATTGTAATACCCCATGAAATAGTCTTACATCCGATATCTACCCGTGTCTAAGATCTTTTTATATATGTAGGGATGTACTTATTGATCTTCAATTTAGTTTACAATTTTTGAAAAGATGACTTGTTCGAATTATTTTAATGTCATTTAAGTGTACACGGTCATAACAAGTAATATAATGATGAATTCGGCTATCGTCCCACATAGAGAAGAATTTCCTTAAATAAACTAAAGTAAATGAAATGAAGAACAAAACAAATAAAATCGACTTAACTAAATCTAAATAATACTTTAAATTAAAGGAGGAATTAAAATGATAAAACTTGTTCTAGAGTCGAATCTCCCTTAACATGAATTTAATCATCACCATATCTTACTCTTATCTTTTATTCCTTTGGATTGTCGATCTAAGATAATTATATGACATGATGGCTCCCTCTTCTTCATGCTTCTATTATTTTGCCTCAATTTCTACCTCGAGGTGATAATTCATTAATCAACAAAAGAAAGCATTAAGATTTGCCTTATAATCGTATACGGTGTTGTGTATCTCCCGACCACAACGACAAACAAGTCATAAGACTCGTTGTATGATGAATTATCAATGACTAATTATATTAATTTCTCCCGAAATCTAATTAAAACTCATGATCTAAGAAATAGGTGATCAATCTATTCTTAGAATTAAGAACATAATAATTTAAACAATCCGATTGAATAAAACAGTAAGAGGTTGATATTAATCAAATTAAACCATGTTAAGTTCCATTCTTCTCTAGAACGAAAGAAAGGATTACTCCATAATGAAAATAGAAAACAATAAAAAAAACTAGTTTTTATTATGAAATAAAAAAGATTACAAAAACTAGAACTACTTCTATTACTAAACTCCTAAGCAAAGAGATGAGATATCTCAAACTACAAATGACCACCTTTTATATAGAAGATGAGATAGCCACTAGATACATGAACTCAAAGAGGGTGTTCACAAATCGACGTAGTCTAATTAATTATAATGTCCACTCAAGTTTCCAACTCTTTGACCAACTCAAATGTCTTATAGAACTTTGTCAACTCCACAATTGTAGCCATCAATGGGTGGGATTTAATGCTCTAACCAACAAATCCTAAGCTTAATTTGCTTAATATTTTTATGCATTAAAACATCAAAATTAAGCATATCTCATAAAATATTAATTAACTAGAATATAATGAAAAATATAACCTAATTAATAATATTTATACTCAGGAAGTACAAAAGTCACATTAAAAATATAGGTAAATATTATATAATTTAAATGCTTTATAATGACTTAGGCCAATTAGTTTGCAGTTGTTACATCCTTAACTTCTTATTCTTTGCACCATGTCAGCTATAGGGTTCCCAAACCCATCTTTAACCGCTGAATCCTTGGCCAAAGCTTATTCGAAGTCCTCTTTTGCTCTACGCCACATCATGTCTAAGGTTCCTCCAAGCATTTCGAATGCCAAACTCTCAACCAAAGGTCTGCCAAACTTTGATGCTTCATGGTTGTTCACCAAGCCCAAGGTCTTCGATTTCGAACCCACCGAAGGTCAACTGAAGGTTGAACTCCATTCTTCAATGGCTTGCACCTCATGTAAAACCCCATTTTCGGGTTAGGGTTTTACCCGATTTAAGTTTTGCCTATTCGGGTTAGTATCGAGTTGGTTCGAGCGAGATCGAGCCAAACTAGTTTAAGATTATGAGTATGGGCCTAAATGGCCGTATGAACATGTTATGGAGGCTGAGTATGCCCGAAATGCAAATTATAAGATCATGAGTTATTAGTGTATACTAAGGTATACTGATTTGTTTTTATGTATTACACAGGATTTTAGGCGTAAATTTAGGCCGTTACGACGTTTAGTATCCGTTTGGGATTTTATGGGTACATCATTTGCATGCATCATAGGAATTTTAGATCACTCGATTTATGCCCCTATGGGCCCAATTTGATTAAGTCTAGTGTTCGAGGCCCATTTAGCCTTCTTACCTCGATTCCCTCCGATAGAGTCAATTTCAGGACTCGAGTCAGTTTCGAGTTCGGACGGTCTTGATCCGAACTAGCCGCCATATCTATAGTGCGTGTACCCTTATATGGGCCCCACTAGTCTACGAGCTGTCGAGCGTCCAGATTGTGCCACGTGGCATGACCGGAGCCGTTCACTCAACCCTAGCTTCCCATATAGATCCTTAGGGTTTCCCCCCCC
>JAVDBV010074633.1:0-14833 GCA_032619315.1 Piper longum
CCGTCACCACCATTGAGTCGAGCTTGTTGAGACGATGCTGACCCTTACTACCTGTTAAACTGCCGAAAAATCGCTGGAACCTGTTGGAAAACCATCGGAACTCGCCAAAAAATCGATGAACCCATCGAAAAATAGCTGAACCAGCCAAGAAACCGCTGAACCTGACGGGAAATCGGATTTACTAGATTTACCTGGTTTTTTGCTAAGCTCTTCCAGTCGGATTGAACTTCAGATGCTGCCGAGCGCCGAATTTGAGCTTCGAGACGTGACAAAACCCTAACCGTCGCTGACTGTCAACGATGTGAAGTATAATTACCTCTGATTTAATTATATAAAATTGTTAGTTATTAGCATAACATGCTAGGATTAACTATTTGATATGATGAATGTTTGACTGTGAATAAAGTGATGAATTGCATGATTGCTTGATAGTGAATGAATGCTAGTGATCTAATTAAGTAAATTAAATATGAGCATATTAATTAACTGCAATGTAATTTAAAAAAACATAATAAAATTGGAATGAATAAGATGAGTTAGAGTTATTTCTACATTGATGATTGCTTGGTTGTTGATGGATGTTGTTTGCATTGTGAGTGTGTTGATCGTGATGAGTTTGATGTATCATTTAGTTAGCGGGCATTAGCTTCTAGATTTGATGTGTAGGTACGGAGTATGAGCTTGTCGCATAGGCGCGCAACTGTGATTGGAGCTTCTACCAGGTCCATTTAGGACTTGCTCTTGATTTCTTATCTCATTCTATTGTGTTTTGTTTAGAACAGGAAAGAGGACGTGTCAAGTGGTGGATTTATCGTATCCTACTCCACACGGGCCATTTAGCCGATCATATTTCTAGATTAATAACCCTCGAGGATGAGATCTTTTGAGTATGTTTTCGAAAACAAGATCCATCACAAGTTGCCTTCGGGCCTATTTTATTAAATTCCCTACCTAGGTCTATATATATATATATATATATATATATATGTAATTTTCACGTTTTCAGTGAGAGATGGAATGAGGGAAATTCAACCATTGTGCTAAGCGATCGAGCACGTGCTCGTCGATAGCGGGTTTGGAACACGTGAGCGTTCACTCCATTCTTGCGGGATCCTGACCACACCACCTTTGAATTCCTCAAATCCGGAGAAGTATGAAAGTTTACGGATATTACTGTGCAACGCATGTCTAAAATTGTGGCAAAAAAAAATATTCTGAGTACTTGGCCCCTGTACTCAGGGCCAAGAATAATACAGAAGATGTAGAGGACTAAGATAAATGAGAATGAATTTGATGTGCGAGAAATAAATGAAATGACAAAAAAAAAAATGTTATGAAAAGGAGATGCTGAATCAGACCAACTCTGCAAAATCCAACTTCTATAGATAGGCCCTCATTCTCTGTCACAAACCTTGATGGCCGATCCCAGATTCCCAAATATTTCAAATGTTAAACTTTTTTCGGATGGAGTTGCTGGTGGGTATTGAGCTTTGCAAGTGACGTGACTGCTTAAAGTGAATATTATATCACCTTCCGTGAAATTTACAGGGAGACCACTATCTCGAAATATATATAAAGTTGAAGGATTTGAAGCCTTCCATTGTCGTGACAATTCGTCGCAATATATACCATTCAACTCCATCCGATCCCTCCGCCATTAGCTAACACAATAAAAGACAGAAAATTCTCAAACTGCTGGTCTATTTATATGGCATACATTATGTAACACTAAAATCAACATAAGTAAAAATAAAACAATTTCAAAGTAGAAACACCCTATAGGGTTTGTTATCTTCAGCTATTCGTCACGGTAAAAACTCTTTTCACATAGGCCACGGGCTGGTAAGGATCTGAAAATTATAGCGCTGCTCGCATTGCACCTCGTGCAGCCTCACGTTTCATCTCTGCAGCTTTCCCGCTGCCACGGAAGTACATGTAAACTTGCTGCATTTACCACAAAAGGGAAAAGATAACCGTCAATCCATAACAAAATAAATCAGCTTTTTTTCTCTAGAAGCTGCAAAAACTGAAAGGAAGCGACTATACCTGAATAACCCAGATGCTCAGTAGTGATTCAATGGTAAAGAAAGCGAAGCCAATGAAATAGAAAACCTAGAAATGGCACATCCGGTGAGCAACAGGATCTAGACCCACCCCAAATACCTAGACTAGAAAACCACAAACAGCCATATTCTTGTATAACAGTTCACTTACCCCAACCAATAAGTGGTCGCTGATTAATTCTATTGCTGGCAAGATACCCCTGTTGAAGACAAGTTAAGCAGACCAATTGTTCAGCACTAGAAATAGCCTCCAACAAGATAAAAATATTCTTAAAAGCTACAAACAACCCACTCATGTGATTCCATATAACTAAAATTTATACCTAAACACAACAAATTTTTTTGCCATAAGTTGATGCAGTCCTATTAGAGATGATAAAAGCCCACAGGCTGGTTACTAGCGAAATATGACACAAATCTGTGCCTTCTCTTAAAGAATTTCAACAATTATATTCCTCTTGCAATGGTTAACAAAGAGGATGATAATCACGAAGAGCAAATTAGAAGAAACTAAAATTGAAGAAACCAAACTAAACAAATAATAAGAAAATAAACTTTTATTTCTCAAGATGATGTATCTGTGGCTCCAAGGCCTATAATGCTATATTATAGGTGTAAATATCTTTATAGTTGAATTAGAAGAAACAAAGGAACTAAATAAGACGTAAAAGGAAATCAACTAAAAAAGACAATAAACAAGAATGGGAAGCAAATTCTAAAACTAAAAACTATTAAGTAAGACGCCTCCAATATGACAATGAAACATGAAATAGACAACAATCAATAGGAAGTCCATCATCAATGGTGCTGCGAAGTATGGCAATCTAAAATGTTAATTCATCCCTACAATCACAAGTGTTACTCCTAATTCTCTAGGAATGTAACACAACAGCATTTGAAAAATTGACAGATTAAGTCAGTTCAGGAACACACCTAAATGTATCATGCAAATGGATCTGATTCGTCTCTAAGAAAGGACCACAAGTTAAAATCTAAAAGCAGACCTTTGTTTTCAAGCACTTGCCATGAGCATTGGATGAGGAATTGTCAGATTGTAACTCTACCCCATTTTCATAATAACGCTCTAAAAACTCCCAAACCCATGGATCTAGAGCAATGCTGTACGATTGGCATTGACATTTATTGTTCTAATTGATATCCACCTGATACCTGAGACCATTCTTTCTTATCTGTAGATAATTTTGTCCATGAAATTCCTACCCCATGATCCAAATCGGGCAATTTACTTTGGCCCAACAACAATACATGTTGACATTGACATCATTAGTAACAGACTGAGTCCAAGGTAGTATAAACTATTCTAGACCAACATCAATACAGCCCAGATCATTTGTAAGGTACGTGGCCAAGTACAACCTGTTGGATCTTTATCATCTCTTCAGAAATGGGAAGCCAAATTAAGGATATAGAAGCAAATGCCCACTTATATGTCACGACTACCAACAGCTGGAAGTAAATTTGAAACTATGTTTACCAAGGGTTAATGAAAGTAAATTTATAAATCACCGAAATGAACTTTACATTTAAATAACATTGAGAAATCACTAACATCTCGTTTCGGTCAACTCCTAACTTATAATTTTAATGAAGACTTTTCAACATAGGGATCGTATAAAATATAAAATCCACCTAAACAATGCTAAAGTGATATCATGATCAATCTTCCTCGCCATAAACTCTGAAGGATCATCTTGATCCAAGCTACAACATTTGACATATTTTTGAAGCACGGACATTAATTTACCTCACAAACCTACTCGCACAAATCACCACGCAAAATGAACTCTTACTAAAGGCCTGAAAAAAACACTTACGTCAATGATTTTCCTCTAAAAATAATTGGAGGAGCCACAGCAGAGAAAATGCAGAAGCCAATATGGAGCTGCAGACAATAAATTGGAAGAAATTTAAAAGGTTGCTATTTGCATATTAAAGAAATAACAACCAAGATGGAGCAATAAAATATTAAAATAGTTTTACCAGATAAAATAAGAAAAACCACCCAAACTTCAATGCACTTTCAGTTCTACAAATCAAAGCAAGTAAAGTTAATTGACGCAAAAAGCTGAGCGACTGATTGTGAAAACTCTCATCAACAGTACAAGATACCTCATGGCACGATATAGTGGACGATACCACAAGACATAAGCACCCGGACAACCAGAAATGAAGTATATGATTGCAAGAAGCCAGATTCTTACACCTGCATAATTGGTAAATTATGCATAACACAACCAAGTCAAAATTCAGATAATCATCAGAATATGTCATTTCATTGAACAGCACCAAACAACTCGAAATATTATGATATTTAAGCTACGTAGCCAACCTTCTCCTCTTATCCATGCAGTTGTAACTGCAATAATATTCCACAGAAGACACAAGGCGAACCCTGGACCACATTGAAACAGGATTAAACACATTACCATGATAAAATCCAGTACGTCTTTGTTGTATGAGATTGCCATGAAAAATTAATTAATTCAAACATAAAAAATGCTATTTTTGTCCTTCAACAAACAAAGGTCTTCTAGTGTTCAGAAAAATGATAAAATGTTTATACGTACCTAACAATGTTGCAAATGCAAAATACTGCAGTTTTTGCAGATGAATTGGTATTTCATTTGCAATATCATTATGAATGACAGGGAAAAAGGGGGGCCAGTTCTTCTCTTCTATGACAATGCCAGCTGAAATAAAACATAGAGTGAGCTTAATTAAGTGATTCAGAATTTACCACCTTTACCCTTCATATATTATATATACCTTGAGCAGCAGACTCTTCCCTTCTTTTTAGTTCCTGAAGAGCATTCAATTAAGTGATTTAGCTTTGAAGGACTCAAGCTCCAACAAAAGAAAAAGAAATACTGTGGAAATAAACAAAACATATAAGCCATCATCATTATATATACGTTATTACACTTTATATTGGGTTGATAGATTTTGTTTTGTAATAACTCGACCAAAAATGCAAACTTATGGGTTAAGTCATTTTTTCAAAAGCAGTTAACTAAAGTTAAAGAAATGACTTAGCTCAATAGTTTATATTTTGGGCTGAGTCGTTATGGATGAAATTAGAGTAAACTGGTTCCGTGTTGGATGGTGGGCTGAAATATGGACGTTGACTAGACCATTGGTCATGGGAGAGGGGAAGACGTGGGCTAAGATTAATAACGGGTCAAGTATAAGAATTTTGATGACGAAATTTTTTAAGGTGAGTGGATTATAAGATTCAAAATTTATTCTCATATCTAATACCTAGTAGGGTAACATCCTGTTTATTAATGACAATAATATATAAATCTTTAACTTTGATTAATCACTTTTGAAGAGATGACTTTGCCTATTAATTTGTACTTTGGGCCGGGTCGTTATAAATCACTAATTTTATTGCTTTCACAGCAAGAATGTTGACACAAAACCATGTGAATCAAAGTGACAAGCTTTTACATCAGATGCCCTTCCTATTTCAAGTCTCAAAAGAGGAAAATAATAGTAACAAACCTTTATCATCCAAATGTTTGACTAATATGTATAACAAAGGCATGTTCTTCACAAAAAAAAAAAAAAATTTCTGAGAAACCTAAAGAAACATGAAGGGTAGCATTATACCAATTAATATAGCAAGTATCCAAATTTTTTATAGCGCCATAAATGCATACACCTTCAATGAAAATTCTCTCAAAGATGTCTAAAAACACAGGTGACATTAATATGTGCAACTGCTTCGAGTTGATACATTCATATGGACTTGAACCCAGCAAACATTGGCTAATGATACTTCATAAATAGAATTTTCCAGACTATGCTCCCGTAAGTACCTGCTCCCTTTTATTCAATTCTGCTTCCTTTGCTTGTAGCTCTTTCTCCTTCTTCTTCAAGTCCTAATTAATAACGTATGTGCACAACTTAACAAGAGGATAAATCCACAATGCTCATTAAAGAAAATAAAATCAAATACCTTTGATGAATCAAGTGGAATATCAATTGTAGCGCCGCGGTCATAGTTGAAATCAGCTGGTTCAGGGGGTAGAGGTGAAAGTCTAGAATTTACAGCAGGGGGGACACTTCCAGGATTCTGAAAATTAGGTATTTTGGTGAAAGAAGTACTCTTCAAGAAGAATGGAGCCAAAAGGCTAGACGATAAGTACAAAGATACTTTAAAAATAATAAGTTATACACAATATTCAGGTTTTAATTTTAGTTAAAAATAACTAGACCCACAAAAATGCAAATATATTAATGGTTTGAGCATGCTAAATGCCAACATAAGCCAACAAAGAAATCTTGCAGAGACAATGAAACAAGTAATGAATGACATGTAGAGAAGCTTACTGTGGTATAAAATGCACCTCCCCCGTAGTTTGACTGGCCAGCTGCTCTTCCCCGTAGAGCAGAATCCTGACACATGGAGAACAGAATTATTAATTGCTACCATGACACCCATATGCTTGGTATACCTTAGCTACTAATATTAATCAGTAAATAGATAGCAGCGAAAAAACATTGCCCAAAGCCTAAATACGGTAATACTGTGTCAGATATAAGAAACGGAGGCACCTGGACACTCCGGCGACAAAAGCACATCCATCAAAAACACTCGAATTTCTCCAAAATCAGTTTCAATAAAAAAATACAGGGCAAGCAATCAATTCTAATTGAATAACATTAACAGAATTGCACACAAGATTAAAGGTTAACCCCATCTATCACAGGACCAAACTAGTCAGGCGAATCTTTGGAGGCATTCCACAACAAAAAAATTAATATGGTTAAAAAGAAAAAGAAAAAGCATAAGCCATTAGACAAAAGCCATGCCAAAGGAGAAGATCTATGGGAAAAAGCATAAACATAGACAGACTAAACATAAAAATGTACAAAGGACTAAATGGAATCCCATTGATCAAAATTCATTCCAATAAGAGAAATTTGGGAAGATTCAAGAAAAAAAAAAGGAGTAGGATCCAAGGAACTACGATTTGAACCAGTTTCAGCAATCAAGAAAAAAAAGTATCAACTAATTAGTAACACCACCAACTGCCATAATCGAACTTCAAACTAAGCAGGCGCGCGCTCATGCTAGGTTGGAGGAGAGGTTAATTAATTTGAGAAAGAAAGGAAAAAATAGAAAAAAGGGGGGGATTAAGGAGCGAACCGCGAACGGGTTGACTTCATCTTCGTCGAAGGGATTGGTATCGTAACGCCCAGCCATATGTGGTACAACAAGGGGAGGACCGACAGATTTGAGCGGGAAGGATTGAATATCGATGGCGATGTGATTCAGTTTGGGGGAGGTGGCGAGACTTGGCCCTCTTTGCACAAAATCAGACGCGGACAGGGCTAGAGGAGCGTCGACGACTCGTCACTGGTCACGCTACCGGGAAAGGCACCACTCTCGTCAGCCTTGCCCTTTTTCTCATCGTCCTTTTCTTGTTTTATATATATATATATATATATATAAAAGAAATTATAAACCAATCCAAGATGATATAATAAATATGGCTAAATTTTCATCTCAACCACCGGTTCCTATAGGTAAATATTATTATCTTAGCCCTACTTCAACAATATTATTATTTGAAAAAAATTAGATAAATAGTGCTTTATCATACTATAGTAGATCTATATATGAATAAGATATAGATAGACAATCTGATTATCAAATAATAATAATTTTATATAATATGTTAATATATTCTATAATATGTAAAACTACGGAAAATAGTGATAGACAAATTGCGAAGTTCATAGTGGTTGGTTTTACGGGATAGATTAAGGGATGGTGGGATAACCATCTTATTGCTGCCCAGAAGACAAATTTTAAATGCTACTAAGTTAGATCCAAATAAAAATCAATTAAAAGAAGATGCTTTATATACATTAATTTCTACAATATTATTTTATTTTATAGGATATATAAATTTAATTAAAGAAAGGACACAAGATATGTTAATGAATTTAAGATGTCCTACTTTAACGCATTTTAAATAGTATAAGGATACATTTTTATCTTTAGTATTTTAAAGGGAGGATTCTGCTTTAGATTTTTGAAAAGAATGATTTATGGCAAGATTACCACCTTTGTTTGCTGAAAAGGTAAAAAATAAAATTAGAAGTCAACATAATGGATTAATCCCATATCAAAATTATACTTTTGGTAAATTAATAAATGAAATAGTAACATAAGGATTAAGCCTATGTAATGACTTAAATCTAAAATATCAATTAAAGAAACAAAGATTAATTGGGAAAAGAGAATTAAGGGAATTTTGTAAACAATTTGGAACTTCTCTTTCTCCAGAAATACCAAGAGCAAAACCCATAACAAATAAAAAACCTTCCTTTATTCCTTATAGAAGAAAAATAAAGATAAAAAGAAAATATTAATAAACCTTTAAATAAAAAGAAAATAAATAAAGGAAAACCTAATAAAGCTAATACTAAACCAGTTGTCTATTGGAATTGTGGACAAACCGGTCATACTAGAAATTAATGTAGACTGAGAAGAAAAGTTAATGAATTAAAAATTTCAGATGATGAAAAGGGAATAGTGTATAAGTTATTAGATGAATTGGAAAATAATACTGAAACTGAAACCTCATAATATGATGCATTAGAAATAAACTAATCTAGTGCTCCTCTTTCAATTTCAGAAGCTTTATAAATATAAAAAGCAGAACATGACCATGAAGATTTACTTGGCCTAATTAATTTATTTTTCTATTAATGTATTTAAATACCATTTTCATCTATAAAGAATGGTTCTATTAAAGCAGTAAATGGATTACATAATATAACATCAGTACCTACCTGTATCTTTTACTGAGATAAATGTTAATTTTTTACAAGTTTCTCCTATACAAACAATAACATTAGGTAATTTATACTTTACATTTAATTTTTGATCATTAGCAGTTGATAATCTTTGAGTAGTTTTTTCACAATATTTAGTAGGTATTAATCCTTCACTATCAGCTCCAGTATCAACTAAAGCTAATGTTTCTAATGAAAATTCAGGATTAACTATAATTTTTATTTTTAAAATATATCTTCTTATTAAGGTTTGTTCTATAACATTTAAATATTCTTTTTCTTCTTCTTTAGAAGATTCTCCTATTTGAAATTCAGATTCATTAAGTATGTTATCATCTTTAACTACAATATCTATTTCCTGGGCTAATTCTAATATTTCTATTCTATTCGTTAATTGTTTAATTTCATTTTTTAATAAATTAATTTCAGCTCTTAAGTCATTTATAGTTATTGATTTTTCTTGTTTTAATCTTTGAAACACATCTACCATGAATATGAAGGATTTATAAATACTTCTTTCTTAGGTTCCAATTTTGGTTTTTCGTTAGAAGCAGATAAAACTTTAGTTTTATCTAATATCTCATCTATAATATCTAAGAGTAATGATTCTTGTGTTGTAATCATATTAATATTTAAATTATTTAAATCCATAATATTATTATAACATCCACAATCATTATCACTTAGATCACTAGAATATTCATGATTGGAAGTATTTATTTCTAGTGCATCATTTAATTTTGTTGTTAATTTATTAATAAAGTTTTCATTTAACATATTATTTGTATTAAATGGTTTAGAAGAAATTATAGGTGGTTTAATTAATACAGGTTTGATATTATTTTCAACTACCTTCTCTTTACCTTTCTCCCTTGGTAACCATTTTTCTTCTATAGAAGATAAATGAGAAGCTAGAGTTTGTAAATGAAAATGTGTATAATTATTTTGTTTTATTATTGTTCCTAATTCCTCTGGAACTAGTTTATTTTCTATTTTAACAAATGCAACTGCTTCTATTCCTCCATAATTTATTTTCCCTATAGGAGGATGTCTAGTATTTATATATTTCTACTATTTATATATTTCCCTTCTGTTGTTTCCCATGTTCTTATTTCTTTTATTACTTGAAATTTAGTTTCATATTTTTCATAAAACCATTCAACAAAGGGAATTTCATATCCTATTTGTTCTAAAGTAGAATAATATAATTCTTTAAATTCAAATAATTCTTTTTTACTGAATTGTTTAAAATACCAAGCTCTAAAAGATTTATATTTTCTTGCATAAATTCTTCAGAACATTGACTTCTATTTGGAATATATGTAATTATATTTATTTTAAATTCCATCTCAAAAGAAGAAGGTTCTTCTATATAAAGGCCATGAGGTATTTGTTGATCAGATACAAATATACCTTTTATACCAGATGAAGAGGCTTGTTCTGAAGACAAAGTATTTTTACTTATACTATTTCTTTCACTTGTATTGGGTCTGCCAAAAAATATTTCTACGTCACCATTTTTACTTTCTATTATTTGTTCAGTTATTCTTTTTGTAACTTTTGGTGGAACTATTTTTTCTAATTTCCATGTCTGTGGTAATTCTATTTCAGACCATGTAATAGTTCTAGGAATTGATAAATTTGCTTTTTCTAAATATACTTGAAACAGAGTTGTTTTCCCTCTATGTGATTCAATTTTAGCTTTAGGTTTTATAGAAGTCATTACTTTAAAAAAATATTCTATATATTACTCTAATATTCATAGATCCTTCCATCATATCATATCCTTGAGTTTGTAAATTTAAAGATAGGATCTCATTAATATTAGGATCATGTAAACTAATAGAATAATGAGGATAATAATTAAAATAGATAGGGCCATTACATAGACTTGATTCTATAATTTCTAATAATGAATCCTGAAAATTGTTATGCCTTTTATCTCTTAAACATACTAATAAAGATGTATTTAATCCATTCCTAGTTAAAGGTTTTATAGCTACTTGAACTAGTCCTAAATGGATATAATTATATTCTTTACTTAGATTGTTTAAGATTTTATTGCTTAATAAAGATAATGATTCTGTTATATTAGTTACATTTATAGTTTTTTCTTATGTTTTAATAACATAGGCTTCTTTAAAATCTAATAAACCAGTTTGATATACTTGACTTGGTTTAATTCTAGGAATAGTCCATTTATTTAATTTCTGTTCTATATTACTATAGACTAATTGTTCAGACATTTAAGGACCATTAGAATCTTGGGATTTTTTAACAGTATTTGATAAAAAAGCAATAGAAGAAATTAAATCTTTACATAGATAGGAATTTCCTAGGAGAAACCAATCCAAACTGCCTCTAATGCCTACCTCAGCTGATGAGGACTTACCAGGCCTTGGACTCCGTCACCTTCTAAGTAAAACTTAAAAACAACTTATGGCTCTAATACCACTTATCGCCCAAACAACACCAAAATTCTAATACAAATGTCAATATTTACTTAACATACAAACATCAATAAGATGTCTGGATGTTTATTGAAACTTAAAATATTATGCAAAATAGACTAATAACCCAAAGTTATGGGAATATATTTATTTATTTATTAACTCAAAATATCATCCCTCAATTATGATAATCATGGAGTTCTGCATGTTGAAAATAAAAGAAAATAAGTATTATGATAAACAAACTTTATATTACTTGATGAAGAAACTTTACAAAGCACACTGGAAATACACTACAAGCACACAATCACACTCCAAACTCACAATCTCACAATTACACTCAAGAAGAAAGCTCTCCAAGTTTTCGATACCTTCCTACACAACACAACCTTTCTATATATAAGAAAACTAAACGGGTAAACAAGTAAACAAACTCAAATATTCACTCTTATCTTCAACTTTTGTTAGTGCCGATAGGGTCCCACCACTTGTTGTGATATTCTTATCTTTCTTAATATGGGTCCCACCAATATTCTCAATTATCTTCAAAGGTGAAGACGTGGCAGATTGTACTGTTGCTATCTTCTCACGCATTTTTTTTAAAACTGGGCATACATAAACCAGGTGTCCATCACCACAATAAACACAAGTAGAAATAGGAGAGTTAGGACAATCAATAAGTTGATGATTATCCCGTCCACAACAATAATTTTTATTATCTTCGACCAAAGGGGTTGATGGAACTGGTTGTCTAAAATTAGATAAAAAAGAAGATGAGGTGTCCTGTTCAATTGAAGTCAAGACCTCATCAATATCTTATTGAGATAAAAATAGAGGAGATCCAAGAAACTCATTTTCTTTAGGAAACTCCCGATCTCAAGCATAAGCTAATTTAATAGCATCCATTTCTTTTATCTTTGTATCAGATATCCTATCCCCAATAAAAAAAGATTTATTAAAAAGACTTTATCAAGCAGAAGTATTTAGTAAATTTGATTTAAAACCTGGATTTTGGCAAATTCAAATAACTGAAAAAGATAGATATAAAACCGCTTTTAATGTACCATTTGGTCAACATGAATGGAATGTAATGCTATTTGGTTTAAAAAATGCTCTATCAGAATTTCAAAATATTATGAATGATATATTTTTAATACATATACATATTTCATTTTTGTGTATATAGATGATGTTTTAATATATACAAATGACTTAGATCAACATTTTAAACATTTAAATCAATTTTATAAAATTGCAAAACATAATGGTATTGTATTATAAAAAAGAAGATGGTATTAGTACAATCTTCTATTAGATATTTAGGTCATAATATAGAAAAAGGATTTATTAAACCTATAAATAGAGTTATAGAGTTTTCATCAAAATTTTCGTATGAGATAATTGATAAAACTCAAATACCAAGATTTTTAGGTAGTTTAAATTATGTTTCTAATTTTTATAAAAATTTAGCTTTTGACTGTAAAATTTTATGGCAAAGATTGAGGAAAAATCCTCCAACATGGACTAAAGCTCATACACAAGCACTGAAAAGTATTACGGAAAAAATAAAATATATTCCTTGTTTAGGATTAGCCCATCCTAATACTTTAAAAATAGTTGAAACCGATGCATCTGAGCTAGGATATGGGGGTATACTTAAACAAATTATTAATAATAAAAATATTATTATAAGATATCATTTAGGATTATGGAATCCTACTTAACAAAAATATTCTACAATTAAAAAAGAAACATCGAGTATTGTAAATTGTATATTAAAATTTCAAGATGACTTATTAAATAAATTTTTTTATTACGTATGGATTGTAAAGCTGCTAAAGATATTTTTCAAAAAAATGTAAAAAATTAGCTTCTAAATATATTTTTACGATATGGCAAGCTTTATTAGCTATTTTTGATTTTGATATTGAATTTATTCATGGTACTCAGAAATCTCCCCCTGATTTTCTTACTCGTGAATTTTTGCAGGGGGTATAGATGGCTGGCAATAAAGGCAAAGGAAAATTACCTCTTATTCCTTCTATGCCTTCCTTTTCTACTTTTTCCAAAAATTTGATTCTTAGACCTTTTGGAGTTGGTTCTACCAATTCTTCTAGTTCTTTTCATATATTAAGTCTTTATATTCCTAAACCAAAACTTTTACATGTTTGCTACCTTGCACTGCATCAACTACAAAATTAGGATCCTTATAAAATTGCTTTTAGCAATCTTTCTCCTTATGAACACTTTCCTGTGGTTTCACGTAAAACCATATATTATTATGAATTAATCCTTCAAGATACTTAGTCTTGTGTTTTTACTCATAAACTCAGTGGTTATCCTAATATAAAACCAGAACAGATTCAATACCCTGAGTGTTTTGAAATAATGATTGCTTATTCTAAAATTATTATTACCAAAGTTTTAACTATGAAGGATTTTGGTGATCCTAACCAGGTGAGAAGATTTTCTGAAAATATCCCTATTCCACCGGGGATCTCTGTTGAATATACATATTGGGATTATATAGATGCTTGGGATAAGGTATTATTATATCCGAATAATAAAGGGTAGCATTCGTGGTTTATCTGCCTGGATTTACCTAAGCTATGTATTTTACCTGCCTGGTTTACTATGTGGATTTCTGCATTTGGTCTAAAAATTTCTTATTTACATCCTTATATTAAGAATAAATATGATATATTTGCCAGTCATGTTGGAGCTTCATTAGGAAATCCTTTCTATCAATTTTTGATATATTTTAGACTTCCTTGGTGTAAAACCCATGACTCGAGTCAGGGTTTTATTACAGCTAACCAGTCGGTTCCACTATTGGTTCGAGTTGAGTCAGTTCATAGACCGCACGCTGAGTCGAGACCCGCGTGAGGTATGAGCGATGAGAGTCACGTATACTTGAATATATGATGATAACGTTGAAAAGATGATGTGAGATGAGTTATCAGAATGTATGAAAGTATGTAGTAATTTTTCATTTTATTGATTTGATCGTAGAAATAGTTTTAGGCCGATTAACACATTAGGACGCGTTATTTGGTAGTTATGGTGAGTTATTAGTTATAGATCATATCATTTGGATGTTGTGATTCTTATTTCTATTTTATGTGATTTTTCCATATTTTTCTGTATTTTTTTTAGAATTTATTATGAGTTAGTTATTATTTTGACTCGAGTAGGAATCGAGTCAATACTTATTTACGAAATTGCCACCGAGTGTTTTTTCTCCCCCACCCCCGCCACTTTCTGTAAAACCCCATTTTTGGGTTAGGGTTTTACCCGATTTATGTTTTCCCTATTTGGGTCAGTATCCAGTTGGTTTGAGCGAGATCGAGCCAAACTAGTTTCAGATTATGAGTATGGGCCTAAATGGCCGTATGAACATGTTATGGAGGCTGAGTATGCCCGACATGCAAATTATAAGATCACGAGTTATCAATGTATGCTCAGGTATACGGATTTGTTTGTATG
>JAVDBV010074653.1:0-23437 GCA_032619315.1 Piper longum
AAATTAATTATTTTTAAAGATTTATTTCGAGTTGATATTATTTTTTAACTCGAACCGGTGTCGAATCAACCTATATTTACGAAACTGCCATTCTTCTCCAACCTTCTTCTTCCCCAAAACAGTTATGTATTGGGGTATTTTCGGACGGCCTGTATATCGCCGAGAAGGTGCCGCCAGCCAAGCCACCACCATGAATCGACTCATCTCCGCACCGTCCTTGATCTTGATGAAGAAGTTTTGCCACTGGTGTCGTGATTTGCCCACAATCATCGCCCGAAGTCATCAATTTGATCACGGTCGCGACTGCGTTTCATTCGCTTCCGACCGCCGTCCACCGACGTCGAGGGCAGTCGACAGACGTCGAACAGCTCTGCCATCCTTCGATGGTTCCTCCGTGACCAGCCCCGGCCACTTTCCGGCCATGACAACGCCGGAATCACCTGAATACAGCAGAATCGGAGATTTCCGCTGCCCATGCTTGCGTCGCCGATTCCGCCGCCGGCGAGCGTCGGCGGTCCGATTGGATCATCCCCTCAGACACCTCGACCCTCCAAGGAAAGCCCTTCTAGATTGCAACCCAATCGCTGATTTCTTCACCCACCGTCGTCGGCACTTTTCACGCCCAAAACTCCGACTTTTCCAATTTATTTCTT
Organism: Piper longum; assembly: GCA_032619315.1. Lineage (NCBI taxonomy): Eukaryota > Viridiplantae > Streptophyta > Magnoliopsida > Piperales > Piperaceae > Piper > Piper longum. The sequence goes on from JAVDBV010074653.1 coordinate 654, forward strand.
TTTCATTAAGTTTTGTTGATTTAAAACTTTAATTCCATAATTATGAAGTTTATTATCGATTCTAATATATGTATGAATGAAAACTTAGAAAAAAGAAGATAAGGAAAATTATCCGAGAAAAAGGAGGAAACCGGCGTATGTGTGAGGAAGAAATATGAAGATGATGTTCTCCCCTTTCTCCTTTTTATAATGTTATGAAATGACGGCTACGGTATGCTTCGCCCGTATTTCACTTAATCGGGTAACCGGGTAATTGGGTAATCGACATGATTCACTTAATCATTTACACGGTTACATAGTATGGTTCGCTTAACCGGTTAAATTGGTAAATAGTACAATTCACTTAACTAGTTAAACGGGTCAATCATACTTAACTAGCTAACGATAATTATTTTAATTAAAAATAAATTTTGTCATATTCGATCCCACCGCGTCGAATGCTATTATTATTTTATTTATTTTATTTTATTTTATTTTTTTTTCCGGGTCTTTACACATTTCTTGTTTATTCTCCCCTGTAGCTTCCTCTGTTCCCTGATTTCTCAACAATACTTTAACTCAAGGAATTTCCTTGTTTGGGAGTGTATTAATTTTTCTTGCCAAGATCTAAATCGGTTTTTCGTCATAGGTTAAATCCGATTGCAGCTCAAGTCTGCAAAATTTGTGATTATATGATCCTCATCTCGTACATATTTCTTTGCATTGACACTTGAAACACATTATGTACGCCATCGAGGCTTGGTGGTAATGCTAATCTGTATGCACAATTTCCGACCCGATCCAGGATTGGAAATGGTCTGATTAATCTTGGCTTCAACTTCCCATGTGTTCTAAATCTGATCACTTCCTTCCTAGGAGATGCATTTAAGTACACAAACTCTCCAACATGGAACTCTAGGTCCCTCCTTCAAGTATCAATATAACTTTTCTGTCGATCCTGAGCTACCTTAAGCCTTTATTGATGAGTTGCACTTTTTCAGCTGCTTCTCTCACCATCTCTGGCCCGACTATAACCACCTCAGTAGACTCCAACTAGCATGATGGAGACCGGCAGGGCCTACCATATAAGGCTACATACGGTGCCATTCCTATACTCGCTTGATAAGAGTTATTATAAGTGAATTCAGCCAAGGCTAATTGTTTCTCCTAATCTCCTCCCCAATCATGGATGCAAGCTCTTAGCAAATCCTCCAAAATGTGAATGGTCTTCTTACTCAGTTTTGGGATGATATGTAGTACTATGTAGTACTTAGTTTGATTTATATCCCCATTGCTTTTTGGAAAGCTTCCCAGAAATCTGAAGTGAATAGGGGATCTCTGTCAGAGACTATCTCCTTTGGAATCAAATGTATCTTGACAATGTTATTGACGTACAATTCTACTAGATATTTCGCTGTCCTTATTGATTTTGTGGGGATGAAATGAGCTGCCTTAGTCAGATGGTCCACAACCACCTATATAGAGTCATGCATTTCCAGAGTCCTTACGAGTTTAGCAATAAAATCACAAGTGACACACTCCCATTTCCAGGTAGGTATTTCTAAATGTTGTAATAATCCACCGAGTAGTTGATGTTGAGCTTTAAGTCCTTGTACAGTATTGAGAACTTTGAGCGATGAGCCTCTTCTATGATATTCTGCCTCCTCAGTGCATCATTGTTGGCTACACATAACCTCCTTCTAAATCTGATTACACTGTTGAAATCTACAACCATGTAAGGAGTTTTGTCGAACATCTCATTCAGCTCCTCATCTACTATTTGTGCTAACTTAACTCGTTCAATCAAATCATTGGAAATAACCAAGTTTGCCAGTAATCATGTTAGTTGTTCCACCGGGTTGATGGCCACCACTTCTGCTGACATAGCCCAAAGTCTAGCTAGCTTTTGACCCTTATCCACCTTGCCCTTCTGACTCAGAATGTCAGCTACAACGTTCTCTTTCCCCGAATGGTATTAGATTTTGAAGTCGTAGTCCTCACAATTACAAGGTTTTGTCACCACTCTCTTCCCTGATGTGGAGACAACCAGTACATTCCCAATAGTACATCAAACCCTTTTACCCCATACACGAAAAAGTTCCACACATTGGGTTTCCTTTCTATATCTAAGGATAGGTTAGTCACTTTTAACGTTGTGACTTCACCGTCCCCAGTTGCATTGGTGACTCTATAAGTCTATGATAATAAGATATTTGGAGTCCTAAACTCTTAATTAATCGGGATGAAAGAAATGAATGTGTACACCTCGAGTCAAAGAAAACATCCACCATAACTCCTTGAATCAAAAATTTACCTCGAATTGTGTGGTCATCCTCCTCAGTGTCCTCGATTTCGACCGAATAAAGTTTTTCCTTCCTTTTGTCCACTGGTTTTGCAGGTTCCAGGTAGCGAATAGAAGCTGGTGCCTTCCCCTTCAGGGATCGACGGGGCTTGTTGCACGGCCCTAAATGCATTTTTTTGTAATTTTTACATTGTCGATACGGAGACTCCTCAAACTTCCTTTTGAGGTTACCCTCGACTCTCCTTTGGTAGTTGTGCCGCTGGTGTCCTCCGGACTGGTTTTGGCTACTACCCTTGTTGGCATTCTTGTGTTGCATAGTTGCATTCCCCTATTTTTGTGCACAGTCATGCTCATATACTAACTCATTAGTAGTGGCTGCCTCGTTCACTTCGGTTATGGTGCGCCTTGGTACCGTAGCAACCCTACTCCGCAATTGTAGTTTCAATCCCCAGAAGAATTTGTTCGCTCTAGCCTTGTCAGTTGCCAGAATCCTACGTGCAAATCGCCAACTGCAAGAATTTCTTTGCATATTCCCGGACCGAATCCTCCCTCGAGCCAGAGTGGCAAATTCCAATGCTTTCTTTTGGACTATGGACTCAAGAAAGTACTGTCCATTGAAAGTTTTTACAAATTCTGCCCATGAGATGGATGAAATCTCACGTTGATGGAATGTAGTCTTTTCCATGGATTTCCACCACTAAGACGCTTCCTCCTGAAGCACTTGATGATGGTGGGGCACAGATAGAGCTCTAAATGCTTTTCCATTAATGTCTATTCAGCCATCCACCTTCATTGGATCAGTCCCTTCAAACTCCATTCTTCCGAAGCTTTTCCACAGTGTATCGATCACTATCATCCACAGCTAGCGACACCACTCTACAGACTACCGGGTTTAGATGTTCTCCTCGCTTGCTCGGGTCAGCTAACCCTGCTCGCCCTTAGGCACTTCCTTGACCACCATATGGGACGTTACTAAGACCCGCTACAGAGTTTAAGGCTCCATTCCCTGCTATCACTCCCGGTAACCGCTAAACCATATTCTAAATCACAGAATTTGTGTTTTTTGAAGCCATAGCTGGTTTCTGTATGGCCGTCAAAATCTGGCCCAACACATTCTCCATGTTCGAGTCTGACTGTGCTGATCGACTTGACTATCTACGGGTGCCTGCCATCTGAAGAGTCAAAGATTATTTTTTTCTGTTATGGCTCATTAATATGTGTTTTCCTTTTAAGTGATGACTTAGTCATGTTAGCGAATGAATTTGTTAATTAAATAATAATATATAACAATGGGAAAAGATAATGACTAGACTTTTAAACAAGGTACTTGAGTCATAAGATATAAGCTTATGGGAAACCGTGCTCTGATACCACCTGTAACGACCCGCAATTTTTTCACAATATTGTGGGCCTTTCTAGCATGGTGTTACTCAAAAATATAACTAAGTGACCGGCCCTAACCGGACCGGGTGTTACTTAAATACTCTATAATTTCTATAAAAGCATATAAGTCTAACTAATTAAAATAATCGTCCCACAGTCTTTGACCGTTTCCCATAACGATATTTATAACACAAGAGAATAAAAAGGAAGTCTACTCGTTATCCACCAAGTCGGTAGAAGAACCACCCAGTCGTCTATTAGTCTTTAGTATTAGCTGCTAACTTGCGGAGCCAATTCCGCGTTAGTGATTAAAAGACTAAGCCATATAATTAAATAAAACAAACCAATACAAACCCTATTCAATAGCTCTCAGGTCATTCTGTGATTTATGACTATCAGGTCCATTCTGACATGTCCATTATAAGATATGGCTTGTAGGTCCATTCTGACATGATCATTCAGAACTTATATGCTGTTAGGTCCATTTTGACATGTCCATTATGAACTTATGGCATATTAGGTCCATTCTGATATGACCGTTTAAAGCTTATAGGCTGTCAGGACCATTCTGACATGTCCAATATAAAATTATAACCTGTCAGATCCATTCTGACATGACTATTCATAACTTATTGGCTGTCAGGACTTGTAAAGACCCGAAAAAAAAAATCGATGCGGTAAGATCGAACGTTCGAAAATTAATATTTCCATTTAAATTATTTACCCGCCACCCGGTTAATTATTAATTAACCGGTCAAGTATAAGGTTTTATTTAACAAGTTAAGAATAATTTAACCCGTTAAGTGAACCATATTATTTAACCGGTTAACCGGTTAAGTGAACCATTCTATTTAACCGTTTAAATCAGTTAAGTGAACCGTATCAATAACCCGTTTACCTGGCTAAGAGAAACATGGTCGAGGTATGTTTTCACATACCCTAACCATCATTTCATTATATAAGGAGAAGGGGGGCGCCATTCACATTATTTCCTTTGGACAGACTCCGACTTCCTCCTTGCTTGGTTATGTTTCTTCCTCTCTTCTTCTTAGTTTGCATGCATACATATGTTAAAAAAATTATAATAAACTTCATAATCATGGAAACTAAAATCTGGAATCAACAAGAAAGAAGAGAATTAACCTAGAAATAGAACCAGAAATTCTTCCAAGAATGCAAATTGCTGCCATGCAGAAATTCATGGTCGGTTGTGATCATTTACAGCGGCAATTGATGTTGTTGTTGATCTATTAATGCATCAACAACCTTATGCAGAGATGGTAATTTCGTATAAGATGGTTTCCATCGAATTTCATGGCCAAGGAGAGCAGCACATCCTGCTGATTTCAGCAGCGGGGTGGCGTTCCTCTTCTTTTTGTGTTGGGTCACATTATGCAGGAAGTGAGGGGAGGATTGGGACGGTGCTGCTGGCCATGTCGGGGTTGCCTTTGGTGGCCAGACATGGGGATGCTTTGGGTGGTGCTGGTCGGTCACCATGAAGGGTGCAATCTGCATTCCCATTGAATAGCTGCGATAAAACTTGGATCTTTGGAGTTCCAATTGGATTGTCGGAGTAAATAAAAGTTGTAGTCTAGTTTTGGGCTTAAGAAGATGACGATGGCACTAGTTTTAGTACCAAGATGAAGGCGTGTAGAAGAAAAGAATGTCGAGGAAGAAGAAGATGGCAAACTTGTAAATATAGGTTGACTCAATGAGTTAGAAAAAAATACCAACTCATATTAAAACCTTAAAAAAATAATTAATTTAATAAGATATGAGTAAAGTGGTTAAAATAACAAATTAATAAATTATTACACTAAATTACCATAATTAATAAAATTATGTTAATGATAAACGGTAAATAATTAAACGGCTTATTACAAACGTTTAAATTAAATCGCAAAGTTATAAGGGATAAATAAAATAAAGGCTTTACTTGTACCATATTAAATTAATATTTGGTAAATAAACTGGTTATTTTAATAACGAATTAGGAAGGTAGAAAATGGGGTAATAAAATATAATCATTTAGAAAATCACGAAATAGTATAATTAAATAAGGAATGGTGGAACCTTATTGAATTAAATAAATTACAGATAATTATATTAGTGATATCTTTAAATTAGGATAATAGAAATCAGCTAAAGAATATACTAATAATAACAACTAATTTAAGGTTTTAAATTAATAATTAGTTTATTAATTATCAAGTGCGGATTATAATTGGGATGATTAATTTAAAATGTAAAGGACTTAAATAATTATATGAAAAATTGCTGAAAAATTAATGATGTTCAACATGGCTCATTTTATATTGTCAAAAATTGATAGCTATATTAGTCATGTAGTTGCATGAATTTTCTACATGAATAAAATTATATAATTTTATGTCCTCGTTCAAACTAGGATCGTTGATCGTAGTCATGGGATTTTGTACAAGGTACCAGGTCTATATAATTACTAAAATATCGTATATTCCCTTCTGGCAGCCCTGGTCAGCCTGAGGCCAAATTCGACCACCATGCACTGTGTGCAACCGGTGTTAAGGAATTGACTCAGTCCGACATGGGGCTGCTCTTTTAAGTTTACTTGTAAGACAAATATAGAGTCTCGAAAATGAGGCAGCACCTGCAAAATAAGGAGTCTTTGTCACGAGGCAATCCACGACACGAGGCATCACCTGCAAAATAGGGAGTCTCCACCATGCGGCGGTAATCTAGAACTTGAAAACCTGCCCCTATGCTAAAAAGCGATGTCAACAGCTCATTATGTACTTGTAATACAGAGAGGAGCTAATGGGAAATATCGGTAACTACACAGGCCATAAGTCACGTAGTGTGTATGCGCATGCATACGATTTTAGCGGGATGGGCGGCCACCCTCCCCGCATCATAAGAGCTCGGCATAGGCTCACTTCACTAAAAGACTTTTGAAATAAGAATAGGGAGTATATTTAACTTGCTTATTTAATTATGTAGCTCAGTGGTTTTATCACTAATGAGGAATTGCCTCCACAGGTGTGCAGATTCAGGCATAGATTGAAAGCGGGTTGGTGGATGTTTTACCAACCAAGGTTCGAAGAAAATGATGATGCATTTGATTTCCTTTTTATTTTATTTGAATTATAAATGTGGCTATGGGAAACGGTCCAAGCCTATGGGACAATTATTATTATGCCTTGTTTAAAATATAGTTTACTTTGAATGAGTTATACTTATGGTTTTAATAAAAATCATGTAACATATAAGTAACGCCCGGTCCGGTTATGGCTGGTCGTTACAGGGTTGGTTTGGTTAAATTTTTAAGTAACACCTGGCCAGCTAGGCCCACACAATTGTGAAAAATGGCGGGTCGTTACTAGTGGTATTAGATTGTCGTTTCCCATAGGTTCACGTCTTATGACTCAAGTACCTTGTTAAAAAGTCTAATACTTATCTTTTCTTAGTGTTGTATGTTATTAGTGAATGAGTGAACTCACTAACACACCTAAGTAATAATCGAAAGAAAGATTTTAAGCATAACACTGGTATAGGCCGGTGTGCCACTTATGTATCATGCTAGGTGCACGTGACACCTAAACTAATGAGCGTATATAGGACGCTTTACTTTCAGCGGTGTTATCTATGTAGTATGGGTGGTATGGGACGCCTGTGCGATATGGAGAACAGTGTCATGGGACTGTGTGCCCCACTTAGCGATGCATGTTAGTGGCAATGCTTAAAAAAAATAAATTAAATAATAATAATAATAGTAATAATAATAATAATACTAAACAATAATAACAGGAAAAATTTTCGATGACAGGCATCCGTAGACAATCAAGCTGATCTGCGTAGTTTGACTCGAACACAGAAAATGTGTTGGCCCAGATCTTGATGGCCATACAGGGACTAGCGTAGCCTTCAGAAAATACAAATTCAATTATTCAGAATATGGTTTAGCGGTTACCGGAAGTGGTAGCAGGGAATGGAGCCTTAAACTCGGCAGCAGGGTCCTACAAGTGCCACTGGTAGTCTGAAAAGTGGTGCCGTCAGCTGTGGATGATAGTGACCGTTATACTGTGAAAAATTTCCGGAAGAATGGAGCTGGGGTATTCGTTGGAGGGACTGATCCAATGAAGGTAGATAGTTGGATAGACATTACTGAAAAAGTATTTAGAGCTCTATCTGTGCCCCACAACCATCAAGTGAGGTTGGCAAAATGCCTTCTTCAGGAGGAAGCATCTGACAGGTGGAAATCTATGGAAAAGACTACCTTTTATCGCTGTTAAATCTCATCCATCTCATGGGCAGAATTTATAGCAGCTTTCAATAGACAATACTTTCTAGAATCTGTTGTCCAAAAGAAAGCACTGGCATTTGCCAGCTTAATCAAGTGACAGTCAAGAATCGGTACCCTTTATCAAAGATTGATGACTTAGTTGATAAGCTGAAAATAGCTGGAGTATTTTCTAAAATAGACTTGCAATATGGATATCACCAACTGCGAGTAAATGAATCTGATATACTAAAAACAGCTTTCCGAACTCGATATAGACATTATGAGTTTTTGGTCATGCCTTTTGATCTAAAAAATTTGCCAGTGGCCGTTATGTCACTTATGAACACGGTATTCCACGTATAATTGAATAATTTTATTATCGTATTTATGGATGACATTTTGGTCTATTTAGATAACGAAAAGGACCTTGTGAAATACCTGTCCATTGCTCTTCAAGTCCTGTGGGAGAATCAACTGTTACCAAAACTATCAGAGTATAACTTTTGGCTGAAGGAGGTGAATTTCCTTGGACATATTACCTCAAAGGCAGGAGTTGCAGTGGATCCATGAAAAGTTAAAGCAGCCACTGATTGGCTACAACCCAAGTCAGCCACTGATATCTGAAGCTAGCAGGTTACTATTCAAAATTCATTAAAGATTCAAGTTTGAATGGAGTAGCAAGTGTGATGTGAGTTTCCAATCTTCGAAGAAGAGTCTAACTATTGCACCAGTTTTGACCTTGCAAAATGGCAATGAAGGATTCGGGGTCTTTAGTGATGCATCTCTGGTAGGTTTAGGATGCATCCTTATACAAGTTGGTAAGGTGATAGCTTATACCTCACGCCAATTGAAGATTCACGAGCAAAATTATGCGACCTATGACTTCGAACTGTGTTTGAAGTATATCTTCACACAGAATGACCTTAATCTTCGACAGAGGCGGTGGATAGAATATTTGAAAGGACTATGAGTTCCAAATTTTATACCATCTGGGAAAGCAAACGTTGTAGCTGGCGCTTTGAGTCGGAAGAGCAACGTGCAAAAGGGTCAACGGCTAGCTAGACTTTGGGCTATGTTAGCTGAAGTGGTAGCTATTAACCCGGTGTAACGACTAACAGGATTACTGGCAAACCTGGCTATCTCCAATGAATTGGTTGACCAAGTCAAGCTAGCAGAAATGGAAGATGAGGAGCTAAATAAGATGTTGGACAAATCTCCTGACATGGTAGAAGATTCCAATATGTAATCAGATTTAGAGGGAGGTTGTGTGTACCCACCGATGATGCACTAAGGTGGAATATCCTGGACGAAGCTCATCGCTCAAAGTTCTTAATACACCCTGGTGGATTGGGATGAAGAGGGATGTGGTGGATTTTGTTTCTAAGTGTCAGACGTGCCAACTAGCCAAAGCCCAACATCAACTAACCAGTGGATTATTACAATTTTTAGAGATACCTACTTGGAAATAGGAGTGTGTGACATGTGATTTTATAACTAAACTCCAAAAGACTTTTAAAAGATATGACTCTATATGGTTGGTTGTGGACCGTCTGACTAAGGCAGCTCACTTTATCCCCACAATATCAAAAAGGACAATAGAATACCTAACAGAATTATACGTAAATAACATTGTCAAGCTACGTTGAATTCTAAAGGAGATAGTCTCTGATAGAGATCCCCTATTCACTTCACATTTCTGGGAGGCTTTTCAAAAAGCTACGGGGATCCAAATCAAGCTAAGTCCAAAATAATGATCAGAGTGAGAGGACTATTCAAACTTTAGAGGATTTGTTGAGAGTTTGCATACAAGACTAGGGAGGAGATTGGGAGAAATACTTAGCCTTGGCTGCATTCACCTATAATAACTCTTATCCAGCCAGTATAGGAATGGCACCATTTGAAGCCTTATACGGTAGCCCCTGCAGATCTCCATCTTGCTGGTTGTAGTCTACCGAGGCTGTCATAGTCAGGCCAGAGATGGTGAGAGGAGAAGCAGAAAAAGTGCAACTTATTCGGGAAAGGATTAAGGGAGCTCAAGATCAACAGAAAAGTTATGCCGATACTCGAAGGTGGGACCTAGAAATCCAAGGTTGAGAGTTTGTATACCTAAAGACATCACCAAGAAAAGGGAGTGATTAGATTTAGAATATTAGGGAAGTTAAAGCCAAGATTCATAGAACCATTTCCAATCCTGGATCGTGTCAGAAATTGTGCATATATATTAACATCACCACCAAACCTCGATGACGTACACAATGTTTTTCATGTGTCAATGCTACAGAAATATGTACGAGATGAGAATTATATCATCACAAATTTTGTAGACTTACAGCTGCAATCCCTACGAGGAAAAGCCGATTCGCTTCTTGGGAAGAGAAATTAAGACACTCCATAACAAGGAGATTCCATTGGTTAAAGTATTGTGGAGAAATTAGGGATTAGAGGAAGCTACATGGGAGACTGAAAAAGAAATGACCAGGAAATACCCTAGCCTGTATGTAGCATAAAATTCTTGTAATTGTACTAATATGAACTGATCTTGACGATGGACTTAATGATGATTATCCTGTTAATGTTTTAATATTTCGGGGACGAAATATTTCTAAGTTGGGGAGATTGTGAAGACAAAAAAAAAATCGATGTGGTAGGATCAAACGTTGGAAAATTAATATTTCAATTTAAATTATTTACCAGCCACCCGGTTAATTATTAATTAATCGGTCAAGTGTAAGGTAGTATTTAACTAGTTACGTATAATTTAACCCGTTAAGTGAACCATATTATTTACCCGTTTAACTGGTTAAGTGAACCATTTCATTTAACCGTTTAAACCAGTTAAGTGAACTGTACCAATTATCCATTAACCCTGCCAAGGGAAACATGGTCGAAGTGTGTTTTCACATACCCTAGCTATCATTTCTTTATATAAGGAGAAGTGCGGGGGGCATCATTCACATTATTTCCTTTTGACACACACTGGCTTCCTCCTTACTCAAGTATGTTTCTTCCTCTCTTCTTCTTACTATGCATGCATATATATGTTAAAAAATTATAATAAACTTGATAATAGTGGAAACTAAAATCTTAAATCAGCAAGAAAGAAGAGAATTAAACTAGAAATAGAACCGGAGATTATTCCAGGAACACAAATTGCTGCCGTGCAGCAATTCATGGTTGTTGTTGATCTGCTACTGCATCAACGGCTTTATACAGGGGTGGTAATTTCGTATAAGTTGGTTTCCATCGAATTTCATGGCTAAGGAGAGCAGGACTTCCTGCTGATTTCAGCAGCGGGGTGGCGTTCCTCTTCTTTTTTCGTTGGGTAATTGTACAAGATGGAGGGGAGGATTGGGACGGTGCTGCTGGCCATGTCGGGGTCGCCTTGGCTGGCCAGATATGGGGACGCCCTGGGTGGTGTTGGTCGGTGTCATCACCTTGGGTGGTGCTGGTCGGTCAACATGATGGTTGCAATCGGAATTCTCATTGAATAGTTGCGATAAAGCTTGGATCTTTTGGGTTCCAATTGGATTGTCGGAGTAAATAAAATTGTAGTCCGGTTTTGGGTTAAAGAAGATGACAACGGTGCCGGTTGTAGTGCTAAGACGAAGGCGTACAGAAGAAATGAATGTCGGGGAAGAAGAAGATGGCAAACTTTTAAATATGGGGGACTCAATATGGGTCGAGTTAAAAAAATAATACCTACTCATATTAAAACCTTAAAAAAATAATTAATTTAATGGGATACAAGTTAAGTGGTTAAAATAATAAATTAATAAATTATTACACAAATTTATCATAATTAATAAAATTATAGTCATGATGAACAGTAAATAATTAAACGGCTTATTACAAATGACTAAATTAAATCGGAAAACTATAAGGGATAAATTAGCTAAAGACTTCACCTTTACCATATTAAATTAATATTTGGAAAATAAAACAATTATTTTAATAACAAATCAGGAAGGTAGAAAATGAGGTAATAAAATATAATCATGTAGAAAATTAAGAAATAGTATAATTAAATAAGAAAGGGTGGAACCTTATTGAATTAAATAAATTACAGATAATTATATTAGTGATATCTTTAAATTAGGATAATAGAAATCAGTTAAAGATTATACCAATAATAGCAAGTTATTCATGGTTTTAAATTAATAATTATTTTATTAACTATCAAGTGAGGATTATAATTGGGATGATTAATTAAAAATAGAAAGAAGAACATAAATGATTATATCACAAGAATAATTAATTATATCACTATAGTTGTTGAAAGTTAAATAATTAATGATGTTCAACATGGCACATTTTATATTGTTAGAAATTGATAGCTGTATTAGTCATATAGTTGCATGTATTTTCTAAATGAATAAAATTATACTCAGTATAATTTTATGTCCACGTTCAGACTAAGATCGTTGAACGCAGTCACGGGATTTCATACAAGCTGCTAAGTCCGTATAATTACTGAAATATTTTATATTCCCTTCTGGCAGCCTTGGTCATCCTGAGCTTATCTATATTCGACTACCATGCACCGTGTGCAACTAGGTTTAAGGAATTAACTAAGTATAACACAGGGCCAGACTTTTAAATTTACTTATAAGACAAATATGGAGCCTCTGACACAAGGCTGCACCCGCAAAATAGGAGTCTCTGTCACGAGGTAGCACCCACGACACGAGGCATCATCCGCGAATTAGGGAGTCTCTGTCCTGCAGCGGTAATCCAGAACTTAAAAACCTGCCCCCATGCTGAAAGGGGATGTCATGAGGTTGACTCATTATGCATTTGTGATACCGAGAGGGTGAGCAAATGGAAAATATCGGTAACTACATAGGCCATAGGCCACGTAGTGTGTGTGCGCATGCATGGGATTGTAGCGGGATGGCGGCCACCCTACTTGCATCATAAGAGCTTGGCATAGGCTCGCTTCTGCAAAAGACTTTTTAAATAAGAATAGGGATTATATTTAACTTGTTTGTTCAATTATTTGGCTCAGTGGTTTTGTCAATAACGTAGAATTGCCTTCGCAGGTGTGCAGATTCGGGCAGAGATTTAGAGCGTGGTTGGTGGATCTTTTACCAACTAAGGTTTGGAGAAAATGATAATGCATTTTATTTTCTTTTTATTTTATTTGAATTATAAATGTGGCTATGAGAAATGGTCCAAGACGGTTGGATGATCATTATTATGTTTTGTTCAAAACATAATTTACATAGAATGATTTATACTTATGGTTAGGGGTTGTTGTTAAAGGGTTGGTTTGTTTAAATTTTTATGTAACACATGGCCAGCTAAGACCACACAATTGTCAAAAATTGCGGGTCGAACCCGGTTGCACTCCATGCATGGTGTTCGAATCTAGTCACAGGTCGACTAGGCTGTCTATAAAAAAAAAATACAATATTTTAAATAATTATATAGACCTAGTTTGCTTCAACGTAATCCCACAACTTCGACCAAGATCCTAATCTTAACAAGAACATAAAGTATACATAAGTATTATTTATGAAATGGAATTAATTATTATTATTTGTATCAACTTAATTTAAGGATATAAATAATACTATTATTTTTAATTTATTTAATTCAATATGGTTCAACCCTACCTTATTTAATTATGCTATTTCGTGATTTCTAGACGGTTATATTTTATTTACCCAATTTTCTACCTTATTAATTTGTCATTAAAATAATTATTTTAATTACCAAATATTAATTCAATATGGTAACGGTGACATCCTTATTTTTATTTATCATTTATAACTCTACAATTTAATTTAATCGCTTGTAAACAACCGATTAATTATTAACTGTTTATCATGAATGTATTTAATTATTTATGGCGATTTCGTATAATATTTTATTATGTTAACCACTTAACTCGTACCCCATTGAATTAATTATTTTTAAAGATTTATTACGAGTTGATATTATTTTTTTATCTCGAGCCATATGGAGTCAACCCGTATTTATGAAACTGCCATCTTCTTCTTCCCCAACTCTCTTCTTCTCCAAAAGAGAGCTATGATTGGGGTGTTTTCTGACGAACTGGCCATCGACAGCAAGCCATCTTCTTCTTCCCCAATTCTCTTCTTCTCCAAAAGCAAGCTGTGATTCGGGTGTTTTCCAATGGACTGGCCATCGACGGCAAGCCACCAGTGGCCAAGCCACCCTTATCGGTCAACTCACCTCTGTATCAACTCTGACCCCGACCTAGACCTTTGGCCGCTGCTATCAGGTTTTGCCCATAATCATAGCCCGAAGTTATCATTTCATTCAAGTTCATTGACTGAGATCCGTCCGCCTCTGGCCGCCATCAATCGTCGTCGACTGTCGTCTACCGACGCCGACCAGCCCCGCCATGCCATCACAGTGTCTTCCCCACCACCTCCAGCTACCTTCCGGCCGTGGCAACGATAGATCGCCCTGATTTCACTTATTTCCGCCGCCCCTAGCGACACGCTCGCGTCGCCGGCCTGATTGGGTGATTGCCTCAGCACTGTCGACCCTTCAGTGACCTTTCTTAACCAGATTGCAACCCAAGTACCACCCTGGACGGCCGGATTTTTCACCCACCGCCGTCCTCTATTTTGCTCTGTTTTCGCTACCCTTGCAATTCCACCCATTAACCATTGTAATTCAACCATCCACCGGAAATCAGGGGCACGGCAAAGCTACGCTTTAGTCCAGCAGGCAGAGGGTCGTCTGAATTGTGAGTGATTGCCTTGAATTTTTTGTTTACGGTGGCCTATCTCGCCAACGTTTTGCACTTGTCGGCCATGGACAGGATTTCCAGTTTCCAGTTTAAATATAGTTGTTTCTTATCAATTTAAAACTTTAATTCCATGATTATCCAGTTTATTATCAAATCAACATATGTAATACATGAAAACCACAATAACAAGAGAAGAAAAATTACTTGAGCAAGGAGGAAGCCGGCGTCTGTCCGAACGAAAATAATGTAAATGATGCCCCCCCTTCTCTTTATATAATGAAATCACGGCTACGGCACGAGAAAACACACTTAGTTGGGTAAACAGGTAAATAGTATTGTTCACTTAACCGGGTAGTGCGTAAATTATTTAAATAGAAATATTAATTTTCTAACGTCCGATCCTACAACATCAAATAATAATAATAATAATTATTATTATTATTATTATTTCAGGTCATTCTGGGTAAAGATGTAATTCAAACTCTGGTGGTCAGTGAAGACTTCGATGGTGGTCTCCAAATCTTCAATGGAAAAACCACTCATGCCTGTTCCAAGTCATGGCTCGCATAGTTTTCTTCGTGCATCTTCAATTGGCGAGAGGCATAAGCCACCACCTTACCATCTTGCATAAAGACGCATCCTAATCCTACCAGAGATGTATCACTGAAGACCTCGAATCCTTCATTGCCAATTAATTGGCAAGGTCAAGACTAGTGCAGTCATTAGACTCTTCTTCAAAGATTGGAAACTGTCTTCACACTTCCTACTCCATTCGAACTTGACTGCCTTCCTTGTAAGCTTAGTCATTGGTGATGCCACAAAGGAAAAGTCTTTAATGAACTTCCGCTAGTAACCTACTAGCCCAAGGAAACATCGAATATTAGTGACTGACTTGGGTTTTGGACAATCTGTGATTGCTTTCACTTTTAATAGATCAACTCCCACTCTTACCTTTGAGATAATATGTCCGAGGAAATTCACCTCCTTTAGTCAGAAGTCACACTTTGATAGTTTGACAAACAATTAATTCTCCCTCCGGACAAGAAGAGGAATTGACAGGTGTTTCACATGGTCCTCCTCATTAATTAAATAGACAAAATTTTTTCCACAATTACGATAATAAACTTGTCTAAGTATGCATGGAATACTATGTTCATAAGTGACATGAAGGCCGCAGGTGCATTTGTTAAACCAAAAGGCATAACTAGAAACTCATAATGCCCATACTGAGTTCGGAAAGCTGTTTTATATATATACAATTCCTTTAATCGAAGTTGCTGATACCCAGACTACAAGTCTATTTTAGAAAATACTCCGCCATTTTTAGCTGATCAAATAAGTCATGAATTCTAAGTAAGGGATACTGATTCTCTACTGTCATTTGATTGAGCTGGCAATAATCAATACACAGTCAAAGTGAGTCATTCTTCTTCTTTACAAAAAGAACAAGGGCTCCCCAAGGTGAAGTACTTGGCGGGATGAAACCTGCCTGCTACAACTCGTCTAGTTGACTCTTTACTAGTTTGAGTTCAGCTAGAGCCATGTGGTTTGGTGCTTTAGAAATTTGTGTTACTCCAGGTGCTTGGTAAATGACAAACTCCACTACCCGCTTAGGAGGTAACCCTGGAAGTTCATCTGGGAATACGTCCAAAAACTCTGCTACCACCAGAATCATGGACAACTCTTTGGATTCGGAATCAGACTCCACTAGGTTAGCCAAAAAGGCTTGACAATCCTCACCGAACCACTCGGTTACCTCACTGATTGACATGATACAAGAAGATGGATCATGCAATGAGCCTTGGAAAATAACCCCCATCTCACAATTACAAGATTTCGTCACCACTCTCTTCCCTTTACAGTCAATAGAAGCCTGGTGCGCAGACAACCAGTCCATTCCCAACAGTACATCCAACCATTTTACCCCATACACGATAAAATTCCACACAAAGGGTTTCCCTTGTATATCTAAGGATAGGTTAGTCACTTCTAACGTTGTGACTTCACCGTCCCCAGTTGCATTGGTGACTCTATAAATCTTTGATAATGAAGATGTTTGGAGTCCTAAACTCTTAATTAATCGGGATGAAAGGAATGAATGTGTACACCCCAAATCAAATAAAACATCCACCATAACTCCGTGAATCAGAATTTACCACGAACTGTGTGGTCATCCTCCTCAGCGTCCTTGATTTCAACCGCATAAAGTTTCACCTTCCCTCTTTGTCCATTGGTTTACACGTGATGGTAGTGAATAGGAGCTGGTGCTGTAACACCCCGACTCGACTCAGCCGTTAACCGATTCAGAAATGCTACAGGCAATCGAACTGTTCGCTAATTTACTATATTCGATTAAGCCGACCCGGATCTACTCTTGGCCTCTTAAGATGAAGATACGATTCTCTATATACATGGATGAATGCACAAAAATCCTAACATGCTACTACATGGATAACATGATAATCAATTCACACACGTCAACACAACTGCAATAAAATCAAAAAGAAATTCTAAGTAAAAACAGACAAAACCTCCCCTAAAAAGTATAATTATGGGCCACCCTCTCTAAACGGTATATACAATTATATATTGACATATCAACAATTTCATTCACAGAATATAATCTACTATATATTCATTCTCGAGCTTGGGTCTCAGCCCACCTGCACAGTTTCTTCATAACTCACATCGTATCATCATGTCAACATTCGATCACAGCATACCATCATCTCTTTTGCATTTTCTCACATCAATTTCAATATAATAAAATTATAAACAAAATATTAAACATTCAATCATTAAACATGTTTGTGTGTGCAAAAGACCTCACTGCTCCTCCGTCCAAACTGGCACATCCATCTCACACTCGTCACCGACATATAGTACGAAAACACGTCAGTAACGAGTTATCGGCCCGGAAAATAACTAATATCAAATTTGCACAGGAGACCATACCCTCATGTTGAATGAAAACCATTATATACTTCCTTAAGAACTCTCACAAGGGAATAAATTGGAGCCTTTGCCATCGAGCTGCATCGTCCCCTTTCCATCTCATTCACATTCCTTTGTCATCTCATCTATTGCGTCTTACATCAAATCTCATTCTTGTTCATCTCAGCCCACTATATCCTCCATATTACTCCTAGCCTTAAGCCAAAGGCCGAGTACTTTTAGGTAATCGCCTTTAGTACACTTTTAACCACAAGTTCGGAGATGCGCTGTACTAAACAGTACCCGTAAACCTCCACATTTTCCAGATGTGAGGAACTCAAATGCGGAATTAGCAGGATTCCTCAGGATGAAGTGGGTCCTCCCCAACATCAACCCGCAGACAATCACAAGCCCTATCTAAAGACATGGCCGCCTCGCTCTTTCCATCTCTCACTGTAAACACGAAAACTATACATATATATAGGCCTGGGTAGGGAATTTAATATAATAGGCCCAAACGCAACTTGTGGTAGGTTTTGTTTTTGAAAACATACTCGAGGGATCTCATTCTAATCTAGAAATGCGATCGGCTAAATGACCCGAGTTAAATGGGATTAAATAAAACGTAACTTAACTAGTCCTGCAAGTAGAAAACCAAATATACGACGGAATAAAGCATAAAACAAAGGCGAATCCAAAACGGACCTAGTA
This sequence comes from Piper longum, assembly GCA_032619315.1. Classification (NCBI taxonomy): domain Eukaryota; kingdom Viridiplantae; phylum Streptophyta; class Magnoliopsida; order Piperales; family Piperaceae; genus Piper; species Piper longum. The sequence continues at coordinate 18,948 of JAVDBV010074653.1, forward strand.
GAAGCTCTAAGCATGTCATCGCCCCTATGTGGCAAGCTCCTACTCGGTACTGTACCTACACATCAGAACCAAATACTAGCACCCGCTAACTACACGATGCATCAAACTCATATAATTACCACACTCACAACGCAAACATTTATCAGTTGTCAAACAATTATTAATGTAAATAATTCTATGTCACCCTATTCATATCAATTCTATTATATTTTTCTAAATTACATTAGTCACTTATCATGCTCAGACTACCTCATTAGTCACATAATCCTCATCATTCTTAATCACATCATATAACTCAACGTTCCATTCACATTTGGGCATTTATTATATCAATTATTCAACCCTAGCTTACATTCTAACACTCATCAATTCTAAATAATAAACTTGGAGGTAATTATACCTCGCGTCGTCAGCATTCAGCGACGGCTAGGGTTTCCACTTGCGTGCATCTCGAACCTAGAATTCAGCGCTCGACGGTGTCCGAAGCTCGATCGGATTCGACTGGATGAGCTCCACAGAAGATCTGGTAAATTCCACTGAATTCCAACAATTCTTGTTTTTGGAGGGTTCCGGCGGTTTTCCGGCAGCTCATTGGTTTTTCGGCAACTTTCTAGCGGTTTTCCGGTAAGGGTCGCCTGCGGCATCCACTGGCTGTACAGGGGTCATATTAGGTACCATCAGACCAGCTCGGTGAGCCCGACACGTCTGTGGAGTAGTCGTTGCCGATGGAGGCGGCGGCTCGCCGGAAAATGGTAAAAAAGGGCCGCCGAAAAATCGTAAAAAAGGGCCACCAGAGGTGGGTGGCTAGATCCGGCTGGCCAGGGTGGCGATGGGCTCTGATCTGGTCGGGGAAGGAAGCAGTATGGTCGATGACGCAGAGGCGACCACTCGATCGCGACGGCGTTGGTTGCCGGTGGAGCGATTGACGATGGAAGCGCGTCGCCAGGTCACGGCTTTCTCGCGTCGTGGCGGCCAGGCATCGGCCGGGAGAGCTCGGGGCGGCACGGCAACGCCGTAGTGGGGCAGTGTGTCATCGGTCGATGGCCACTCAAAGGGTGGCGGGAATAGGGTTTCGGCGAGGAAGATGTGTTGGGGAAAAAAAACAAGTTGGGTGGACAACTCGTCTCCAGTTCGAGTCAAGTTAGGTCGCCGTAAATTCTAAAACAATCGGAAAAAAATCCCATAAAATCAAACAAATACCAAAACATCATAATGGTATGCTCTACGACTATCAACCTATCCAAACTGTTTGTAATGCATCCTAACGCAGTAAACGACCTAGAAATATTTCTACGGTCACAAAATGAAGAAATCTAAAATCATTAACTATATACTCTCATACATTCTGATAACTCATTCTCTCCTCATTCATGATGTTATCATCACATACTCGGGTACAATGACCCTCATGGCTCATACACGCGACCGGCGTCGGCTCTGTACATGTGTTCTGAAATATACTCAACTCGAACCGACGGCTGTACCGATCGGCTAACGACTATAAAACCATGACTCGAATCATGGGTTTTACAACCTTCCCTCATAAAAATTTCTTCCTCGAAATTTCATCTCAAGGAGGTTCAACTGAAACTGGAAACTGGATACTCTTCAGCTATATCCTCTAATCCTCAATAGTCATGTACATCCATCCTGATGGTAGTTGTGCCGTCATGGCGGTTTATGCTTATGATGCTGTAAAAAATCAAACATTCTGATTTTGATCTATCTGTGTCTGCTCTGGAATTAGCATCATCATTCTTTCTGGTTATGATCCTGGGACCTGCAGGTGATGGGCCTACCACGCTTCCGCTGCGCCACTCTAATCTATGTGTGCCTATTCTGACATCACCGTATCATACTCTTATGTTCTGATCCCTACTACTGCTAACTCGGGGGAAAAACCTAAATCACTCGTAAGGGCCTACTGGGTCGGACAAGCAAATACTCTATAGTAATGCAAGGTTCTAATCTGGGATATGTCTGGGAAAACTATGCCGACGGTAAACCTACCTTTTATCATCTACCCATGTCCCTCTATTCGTCATCTGTGAAAAGTCACCCTACATGTACTCACAGGAACACTATTCTAGGTCCTACATTCATCCTAAGGTTTGCTATATGTCTCCTGCTAAGTACGAAGTATAACCTAATGAGCTGCACGGCTCATTGTTGTAAGTCTAGACCCAACTCTCAGGTGTCCCTACAAAAGGAACTGGACCACTCACCGGTCCTAGTTGACTCGGTCCTAAGTCAAATATCTCACTTTGTTCTATAAGAGAACAAGGACGGCTGCTATGACTCTATTGTATACTATGGCTCTGGTGGTTATATACACAACCACTAACTATTACTAAAGTGAGAACACCTGTACATGTACTGTGTGTCTCAAGGAGTATGATAACATAATCTGCCTGGGGCTGTAGTGTCTGCATCCGGTCTGTGGCATGCGCTTAGGTCAATGTATATTCTTCTTAATCATCTGGGTACTGATAGCGTAACTGATATATCTATAGGGCTGAGCATAAATACTCACGTGAAACTCTATACCATTACTGATATCTTTGGGTTATAGGAAAAGAAACGGAGTCTCATTAAAATCTGGTCACACTGCTCAAGAACTCAATATATAATGTCCCATCTTCACACATGGGATCTGACATCAGATAAACTGGGGAAGTCCACTCGGCTAAGAAAAACCTGTTACATAGGTGTGTCACTTTGATCTATGGCTAAGTTAAGGTATCATACAAGTGGCAGGGGAGATGAAATCCCTATATAGCATACTAGGTGGCCAAAACATTGGTAGATCTATGGATGTAACGACCTGCCATTTCTCAATTATTTAATAGGGCCTAGATGGCCGGGTGTTACTAAAAATCAAACCATAAATATTACTCATTTAAAGTAAACTATGTTTTAAACAAGATATAATATTAATTTTCCCACAGTCTTAGACCGTTTCCCATAGGCACATCTATAACACAAATAAAAATTAAAAGGGAGTCCTCATATTTATCCTGCTCCATGTTCTGGTTGTCAATGGCTTCTCCCACCTAATTTCGTATCTGCACACCTGCGGAGGCAATTCCGCGTTAGTGATTACAACACTGAGTTGTATAATATACAAAACCAATCAAGTACATTCCACTAGTTCCTTATGTTCATTTTAATATGCACTACCATGGTGGCGTCGCCCAGACTCGAACCGGAGACCCTCAATGTGATTCCCGGACTTGAACCGGAAACCTTCAGTGCGATTCCCGGTCTTTAACCCGTAACCTTGAGTGTGATTCACGGACTTGAACCAGAAATCTTGAGTGTCATTCATGGACTCGAACCCGAAATCTTAAGTGTGATTCACGGACTTAAACCGGAAATCTTAAGTGTGATTCACGGACTTGAACAGGAAATATTCAGTGTGATTCACGGACTTGAACCGGAAATCTTAAGTGTGATTCACGGACTTGAACCGAAAATTTTAAGTGTGATTCACATACTTGAACTAGAAATCTTCAATACAAATCCTAGTGCCAGTGCCTTGCACACCCCGGCCGTAGCCTTTTTATGGGGCAGCTATGACTACTCCAAAACAATTAGATGCAATACACAATTTACGTACTTAGTATGGCCTTGTGTCAGACTGAGTCAATTCCTTGACCCCAGCTGCACTCGGTGCATGGTGGTCGAATCTGGGCTCAGGCCGACTTAGGCTACCAAAAAAGAAAGTACGACGTTCTACCGATTATACGTACCTGACTTGTGATTCGTCCAACTGTGATCCGCTCGCCCTAATCTGAATTAGGGCATAAAATTATACATTAGTATAATTTTTATTTGCATGAAGCTACATGCAACTACATGACTAATTTACTATCAATTTAAATGATGTAATTAGTTCATGTTAGTCTTAATTACCGATTATATTTTCAGCAAGTCTAAGGATAATTAATTATCAATGTGATATAATCAATTAAATCTTTCTTCACATTTTAAATTAATTATCCCAATTATAATTTCTCAATTACTAGTTAATAATTTAAATATTAACCATGTCCTATACTAAATTACTAGTATTAGCATATTCTTTACTGATTTACATTATGTTTTCTTTTTAACTCGACCGTATCGAGTCAACCCGTATCGAGTCAAACAGAAATTACAAAACTGCCATCCTCTTCTTCTTCTTCTTCTTCTTCTTCTTGTTCTTCTTCTTCTTCTTCTTCTTCTTCTTCTTCTCCATCAGCCTTTTCTTCTTCACCCAAAACCAGTCCAACCTCTATTATTTACTCCGGCAATCCAATTGAAACTCCAAAGATCCAAGCTTTATCGCAGCTATTCAATGGAGAAGAGGATTACACCCAAACATGGCGACCAATCAACACCACCATGATGCCCCAACCAGCAGCCACCATGGCGCCCCTGTTCTGCATCACCCAGGTGACCAAATTAGCAACCAAGGCGACCCCCTTCCTGGCCAGAAGCACCCCCCA
>JAVDBV010074689.1:0-17309 GCA_032619315.1 Piper longum
CGACGGCTAGGGTTCCGTCGTGCGTGCATCTCGAACCCCAAATTCGGCGCTCCACGGCGTCCGAAGCTTGATCGGGTTCAACCGGGTGAACTCCGCGGAAGATCCAGTGAATTCCAGCAAATTCCACCAACTCCGGTTTTCCGGCGGGTTCGGCGGTTTTCCGGCGACTTTCCGGTGGTTTTCCGGCGAGAATCGTCAGTGGCGTCTACTGGTCGGATCGATGTCATATAGGGTACCATCGGAATCGTCTCAGCGATCCCGACGTGTCTGTGATGTCAACGCGGCCGACGGAGGCGGCGGCTCGCCGGAAAAGCTAAAAACAGTCGCGGCGGCGTTGGGTGGCTAAATCCAGCCGACCAGGGCGGTGACGGGCGGCGCTCTGGTCAGGGAAGGTAGCTGAGAGGTCGGTGGTGCCGAGGCGACCACTGAACGGTGACGGCGACGGTCGCCGGCGGCCCGATCGACGATGCAATCGAATGGCCGACGCGGCGCTCGGCGTGGCGATCCCGGCGTCGTGGCGGTCGGACGGTGGCCGGGGCTGGCGAAGCGGCACGGCGACGACGCAACGGGGCGGACCGGCGTCGGTCGGCGGCCGGGCGGCGCCGGCAGCAGCGGCGGTGACAAAGGGCGGCTAGGGTTTTGGATAAAAGAGGTGTCGGGGGAAAGAAAAAGGGTGGAGTGGCATACTTGTAAATAAAACTTGACTCGAGTCCGTCTCGAGTCAAAAATAATAACTAGCGCGTAATAAATCCTAAACAAATCTAAAAAAATCAGGAAAAATACTATAAAATAAAATAAAACACACAACATCCAAATGACATGCTCTATAACTAATAACCCATCCAAAACTACCCATTACGCGTCCTAACGCGATAAACGGCCTAAAACTATTTCTACGGTCATAAAATAAAAAAAAAAATCTAAAATCGTCAACTGTATGCTCTCATGCATTCTTATAACTTATTCTCTGCTCATTCATCTCATTATCATCACATTCTCGAGTATACATTACCCCTCAAACCTCATACACGCGACCGGCATCAGTTCGGTACACTTGTTCTGAAATATACTCAACTCGAACTGACGGCTGAACCAATCGGTTAACGACTATAAAACCGTGACTCGAATCACGGGTTTTACACATTTGGTTTCAATTATGTCTTATGCCTGTTAGTTCTGAAACATACCGATTAATGAGGTAGTACAGTGGGGAGAATCTTGACACCCTATAAAATATTAAGAGAAGGTAAAAAGCAGTATGTCATGCTTGCTTTGAAGTAAAAAAAGAAAAAGGGCATGCTACTAGTTGGACTTGCCACCTGCTCATAAAGAATATTCTCTACAGTAAGAGCCAAGAATGTCACACATAATAGTTGGCCCATGAGGTAGAGTGATGATGCAATGTGTATCATTAGTTGCCATTGAGCTTTTCTTTTAACATTTTTTTAGAAAGAATTAAACTACAAAACTAAAATCAATGTAATAATGAACTTTGCATGGATGGTTCAAAGCAAGGCCACAATGCTAATAGAGTATGCATCAGAGCATGAAAGTAAAGGAGTAAGAAAAAACCAGATCTTCTTTGCAGTATAAAGGATATACTTTCTGTGGGCAGAAGTTGGAGAAGATAGCTAAACATGCCATGATTACTTTGTTATGATTGGACCTTTGAAAAGCTTCACTCTTCTTCAATTCAAAGCAATGCATCATACAAAGGTGATAGATTCCCATATCAGTGGACGATCTTTAGAACCTGCTTTTGAAATAAATTTTGCAAAATTTCACCTGGAGAGTTGAATTTGCTCCGACATTCCACATAAAAGCTGCGTAAGAATATATGTTTCCATGTCTGATGTCCCTTTATTGCCCCGCCAAGTCCGGCCTCCACTTTCTTATTGATGTTGAAAGAGCTTATCATCCCACTAATGAAAGTGATTTGAACACGTCGCTTTGAGAGTGAAAATTTAATCATTTAAGACAATACAAGTTACCAAATTTTTAATTTGATGATCACTTTAAATGACCAAACATTTCCCTTCAATGAACAAATGATCATCGAGTAAGTTTAGCTAAAATAAACTATGACAGAATTGATTAAAACATAATAATACTAACAGAAGCGGTGAAGACATCATTCTTCATAAGGGCTTGTTTCCTTGATCTCACCATCTGATCTCTGGCCATAAAGACAAATCTTTAGATTACCTTGAAGCAACTGTGCGTGGAAGTGGCTCTTATAGAGGTCCCAGAATTCATCCCTGTATCTGCCAAGTAGTATTGAAGTAAGGTTCATCAATGGTGCAGGTCATTTCTTTTGCCAACTAGTTACAAGCAGAATGGTTGCTACAATGTCAGCCACGAGATTTAATATGTTTTTTATTCAATTGACTCCTAAAGGGACTAATCTCCCTAGATTTAACATGGGTACACACAAAGACAACTTCTTACATCACCTGTTCACCATATTTCTTTTAGAACGCTATATCTTCTCTGGTTAAATAGCCAAAATCCTTACATTAAAACTGATAGTCTTGCAGTTTATTGGAAGACACTCGTCTCCACTCTACGCTTCTGCATCACCTTAAATCAAGCAGATCATTTCTACACAACCATCAACATTTAAGGTTCATCAATGGTTAAGGTCATTTATTTTGCCAACTAGTTAGGAGCAGGGTGGCTGCTAGAATATCAGCCAAGTGATTCAATATGTTTTTTTATCCATTGACTACTAGTCTCCTCCTAGATTAAACATGGGTAAAATATATAGACTTCTGCCTGCTTCACCATATATTTTTTTACAACGCTATATTTTCTCTGTTTAAAATCACCAAAATCCCTACACCAAAAGTAATAACCTTGCGGTTTATCAGAAGACACTTGTCTTCATTTTATGCTTCTGCATCACCTTAACTCAAGCAGCTAATTTCTACATAACCAGCAGCCTTTAATAAGGACACTAGCAATATTATAATGCTTTTTATTCTCTATAAACAAGAACGAGCTCTGGGCGAACATAGATAAAATTTAACTTTGAACTGTGTACAAGATACACATGATGCGTTCAATAGTGACAATCTGATGTCCCCAAGTTGTTTAGCAGGATATAGAAATGAGTCCACGACTGAATAAGGTTATAAAAAGATTCAGACCTGATTTGTGGAATAGTAAACAAAGAATAGCCTCTAGCATCTGTGTGCATGTCCAACAGAACTACCATGAAGCGTGCAAGGCCCAACGCTTCCAAGTGAACCAATTTTTTTATCCTAAAAAATAATAGAGACAGAAAGAAAAAGAATGGTTGGTTAGCATTTTTCACCATTTTGTTTTAGTTGTGATCTGGAAGTATATCAAGTTTGGGCTTCTAGAGTTATTCATAAATATGGGTCGTCACTTACATTGTAACTAAACCTTGAGAATGTGGAACTATCAAATTACAAGGGTGTGTTTTCTCCTTATCTTCTTGGCTTTCTCGTTTTAGTTGATTCCGCACATATCCTTTTGTTCTCATATTTTTCAACTTCTCAGTCATCAGTTACTTAGTAATTTTCTTATTTAAAGATTTCTTCTACTGATGCTTTCTGAAGTATAACATTCTACATTTATCAAGAACTCAGTTCTTTTGTAAGTTGAGTTATTTAGGGAAAAAAGTTGTCTGCATTTCCGAGCAATGACATTTGGTGGAACATGTAGTCTTCAGTTCAATAAAACGTGCATCTTGTAGCAAATCTTGCAGGCGTGTTGGAAAAAGCAGGAAGACTGAAATCATAAAAAGGTCACCTGGTAGGTGTTCCACAAGCGATATTCACCCGACCTTTCAGCATTGATACCTGCAATCTTACAATGTCAACTCTGCAGTCTAAATGAAGTGAAAACCCAGTAAAAAAAAAAAGATTAGAAAAGTTCATAGAATCTATTTTTGAACAAGGATCACACAGACACCAATGTCATATGCCATGCACTTAAGAAAAATACAAGGAACTTTGCTGTCCTGGCATTTGTGTGTGGATCCAAAATAATATAATGGCATAGAGTAGACTACGTGACATATTAGCCTTCTGAGTAGATCAGCATCTCCTGTTTTAGTTTAGTACTTATTTTTCGATGACCACAGATTCAAGATTTTCACACTTTTTCTACCTTTCTTCCGTGCAAAAAAGTATAATCTAAGATAGAACATCATCCTATGTCGATTGATAAAAACGGTCTTAATGATTTTATACCATGATTGTGGAAAATTAATTGCTGTTCTCTTAATATACGACGTACATACCTGCTTAGTCACTTTCAGATGTTTTGCAAATAGCTTTACGGCTCGACATTCTCTGGTCAGTGGTTTTAAGCTTCTAAGAAAATAATTGAACATCAAATGGTACAAGATAAGTAACCACGTTCTATTTTTATTACTTTAATCCGCACATCTAAAATATTCAGTAATGGCAGTAGTTATAAAAAAAAAAAGCAGCAAGATATGCTAACGAAAAAAGGATAACATCCTAAAAAACTTATCCAGAGCTCACAAAACTCAGTTATGGATACATGGAAGAATAGATGATAAAGTTTCCATCAGGATTGCAAAAATTATCAATCTCATGAACTCCTATGCATACGTCAGACAAGTCATATTAATACAGGAAATTCAGCTTGGAGAATCCAATAAAAATGGTATGTTAGAACAGCTCGAGTCAGCTGCTTCCACCTTCTCGCTTGAAAATTCCTCCCATTCATTCTCTAGCCTTTTCAAAACATCCGTTGTAAATGAAATGGGATCTTGTATGCAAAACAATACTGTCTTCTTAAGCTATACCGGGATGTTATCATCTCCTAATTATCATGCAATCAACATTAGAATATTAGTATAAAAGACCGACATCCTATTTCACAACTGCAGTCAGTTCAGATGGCAAACAAGATCATCTTTAACGACATATACATCTTGTGAAATACATTGTATTGAACAATCAAAGTAACATCAAATGAGAATAATGAATGAAGCTTTGTAACATGTAAATGAAAAAAAAAAAAGAAAAAAAAACTACTGACTAATATGCGCAAGAAATTTTGATTAAGAAGAATTTGCCATCAACACCTAATTTGAAGCTGCAATAACTTAAATTTTCGACACTCAAGCCTAAATTAATTTTAAAACAAAGGTAGAAAGAATCTCAGGAGCTCCAAGCATCTAATGGCCGACGGACTGATAATCAAAGCAGCTGGATTCCTAGCATCAATCTTGCCCTCTATGAGCTGTTCATCACATAGCTCTTCCTCCATGTCCGCCCAAATATATTCCTCGAATGTTGGCTCAAGTTTGCAGCCCTAGGCGGACAAGTGGCGGACAGAAAGGTGGTGCACAGAGAGAACGTAGAAAGACCCAAATTGGTAGGCGCCGTCTTCTTCTTCCCCGAGATGCCGGCGTATGCTCGCCGGCCAAAGATCCCACCTTCACGACCCCTTTACCTCCTCCACCGCTAAAGACCTCCGCCGGGCGATGGCGTCGTCCATCCATAGCCGGGTGGAGTCGTGGATCAGGGACCATCGCAGCCGGCTGGACAACGGCGGATGCCTCTCTTGGCCGCGGCTGCGGTGGCCGCGGCCGCCCAGCCGGGAGGAGCGGAAGAGGATGCAGGAGGAGTACGAGCGCCGGCGCCAGCAGTTACAGGACTTCTGCCGCGCCGTCAAGACCGAGTCTGTTTCCGACCTGCAGGACGTACTCTGCTGCATGGTGCTCTCCGAGTGTGTCTACAAGGTCGTCTCTCTTCTTGGCCGCTCAATTCTTCGTTTTTGCTGGGTTCCCGTTATAGCCTGGGTGCCGTTTGCAGTATATGTTTTGTTTCACCTTATGGGCTTGTGGAATTTGAGACTTTTTGTTGCTATGGTTAGTTTTTGAGATTTTGGTGGAGTAGTTGTGGTTATAAAAAGTTGGCTGGTTTATATCTTGATTTCAAAGATGATATTTTGTGGTAGAACTGGTTTAAGAAATATTTTTTCATGCAGAGGTAACCTTTGTAAAATGCGAATGATTACGAGAATGAATTGTTGATTTGTAGAAATTGCTTAAAAATGTTAGTTTTCATCATTATGGAGATTGAAAATTACCTTTGAGATTAAATTATTTGATTTTTCGTACCTGTACGGAGTGGTTTGTTTTGTAAGTGGTTTTCCTTTGATGAATTTTGGATAAGGTTGTGGGGTTTCAGGTATTTTGTTACTCGTTTGAGTTTTTCATGAAAAACAATATTTACGATGGAATTGGTTCTCCTCTATGTCATTGTGATGGTGTGGTGGTCTTTTATGTTGTTTGTAGCATTCTAACTTGCTTTGAGCTTTTCTAGTTTTTAACTTTATTGTGGAATGTCGGTTGCACTCAAGGGCATTTTAATGGCTACAAAGAAATGGAATAAACATATCTGTTATGGTAGTTTATGAACTCTAAGAGTGTTTACAAATGCATAGTATGGTAATTGTTCTTTTTTTCAACTTTTAAGATATGAAATTTTCTAGAAGACTGTGTTACCTACAATGGAGTTCTCTCTTTACCTTCAAAACATCTCTCCTATATAGCCAGACATACTTGGTTACTTAGTGAAGAATTGTGCTTCTGCATTGAGTGGAATGTATTTACTAGGCTTCACTTATTTGTTAGGTATATCTTGAAGTGAGAGAGTGATTTTCATTAACTATGGTCATTGTTTAGTGCCTAAATACCCGTTTGCTTGACTGCATGCACACCTGATTTATTAACCCGTTACACTTTTTATGACAGAGGCCTGCGACAGAGATTGTTCTTGTTGTCAATAAGTTCAAAGCCGATTTTAGTGGGCAAATTGTTTCTTTAGAACTGTTCAAGTTTCCCTATATCATGTGCCTCACAGGTTAAATTAATCATCCACATTGCTCTATTTATTCAGATATTAATGTAGAAGCACTTGTGACTTGTGGACATTTTCAATTTTGATTAGACGTTGCTTTAATTTGAACCAACACTGTTTTCATGGACATTTTGTTAAATTTGCTTTATTTTATCTTAGTTACCTGTTGGCAGAATCAGGTGATACATTGTTTGCTACATTTATTGGAACAAAGCAATACAAGTGAGTGCATACAGTTGAATTACATTTACACCAGATTTATTAGCTGTTGCTTTTAAAGAAAATGTAGGAGCCAGTTAATCTGTTTCTGTTGTTTGTTATCATCATCATCCACCTTACCTCAAATAATTAGCTTTGGAGATACGGATCCTTTTATTCCAGTTCATCTGATTGTATACCGTATCTATGTTCAATATTCAATCCAAATATCAATGTGTTTTCTTAATTTTGATCATCATCTCTTGTTGTCTACTTTTCTGATGATTGAGAGGGTGATATTTGTGTAACTATGTTTTATGGTTCAGCAGCGCCTATACTGGATTGCAAAACAATACCATTGTGCATACACGGTAAACAGGTTAGAACGTGGTCATGTCAATAATTGGGAAAGTTTAAGTTCAGTTAGATATGTGAGCTTTAATTGGCTTGGCATGTATTTTTCTCATCTTGATGGCTTGCAAGTTGATGGTTCATGTTTGGTAGTCTTCCATTATTTAGGATGAAATCTTAATGCTTTTTGTATTCCATTTCCGTAAGACCATTGTACAACTTTATCTTACTTCTATTTAGTATTCAACTTGCATCTAGCAAGAAAGAAATGTATGACCAATGATTTCCCTCTTAATTTTTTGATTTTAACCAGCTTGGAGGGATTATTGACACACAAATGTTTACAGGCTCAAATAATTTTCTTTTTAGTTGTGCTGTTATATATAAGGATTTCAATGTTTTAGCATTTGTGTTATTTGATTTTGTATAAACTGCATATAGCTGTAGTTCTATCTGCCAAAAGGCAGTAATGTTCATATTCTAGTGTTGCTTTGAGATCTGAAATATTCGAAGAGCCTGTCATTTGTTTTGTCATATTAATATGCTTCATCTATTGCTGTTGATCAAGTTGATTGTTTATCAAAGGTTGAAAGGGGGAGATGTGTTTTATTTCTTAGGGACATTTTTGCTGACACAATATACTCCAAGGTGCCATTTTCCATGAAGACTGTACAAAAGATGCTGAAGAGGATGAAATATTTAAGCTGGATCAAGGCTCTTAAGGAAATAGTAAAAGAGAAAACCTTGTTCCACTTCAATCAAAACCAAAATCAAAAGGGAAAGCTAAACCGTCTGTGCATTGGGTAGGGGTTTTGTTTATTTTAATAAAGTTCAAAGGATGTAGTTGTTCTGTTGGCAATTGGCATAGGCTTTCCTTCTTTAATGTTGCCAAAGCATATGTAATAGAAATTGATCATGGCTGGTTGTTAATGTATACTGCCCCCAGATCATATTTTTGGTTTAGATCAGTTGAAAAAGGGTTAAATATAAAAAAAAAATACCATATTACAACAGAAGAAACTGGATTATCTATCATTACTGAAAAGGTATGCCATTTCAAATATGGGTACAGTTAGTGCAGAACTTGATTGGTCGACAATGCAACAATTTTTCTTTTAGAAAGCTCACTCTGAGATTGTACCATTTTGATTATCTGGTGGAATTCGCTAAAAAGATTATATAAGAGTGATAGTCAGCAATTCATTTGTGTTAATTGATCAATGTCTTGGTAGAATTATACTAGCTTTTAGTTTGGTGACTAAGAATGTACCAATGCTATACTGACAGGTTGATGCATTCAATGATCATTCTTATATGAGCCCAGTTTTTTTTTTCTTTTTCACGAGAGCACAGTAGACATTTTGTAATCTTCCTGGACCATGCACATGCCGAACCTTTGTGCTCCAAATTGATTATTTTGTAATGCACTATTTGCTTAAAATTAAATATTTTGTATTCTGAATGTCTTGTAGGGTTTCCTTAGGCATAGCAGGATTGGAGTTGTACCGACTTGCCCCAAAAAAGAACAGGAAGCTTGTTCTTTGTGGACACTCACTTGGTGGTGCGGTAAGTATTATAGTTATTTTTTATATGGAACTGACCGTATGGTAATGGTTTTTGTTTGACATATTTACTTCTTTTGTGTAGTGCTTCTTTAGCTAGAATTACATTTACCAGCTGCTTTTCATGATTTCAATTGACAAGAGTGTTTTGCTTTCTATATGCACAGTTTGTAATTTTTATTAGTTGTGAACATTTCCTGCTGTAAACAGCATGCTGAGGCATTTATGAATTTGACCTAATTGTTGACGGTAGGTGGCTGCCTTGTCAACCCTTGCTATTTTGAGAGTTATTGCCAATTCTTCCCTTTCAAAACCTGGGGAGAAGGTATCAGTCAAATGTATAACATTTTCTCAGCCACCAGTTGGAAATGAGGCCTTGAGGGAGTGAGTTCTGCGGCTTTTTCTTTCCTCTTTGTTTTGTACTGCAAGTCAACATACAGGTAATAGATGTCTCTTGTGTGTATCTGTCTACTTTTCAGCTTTGTCCACAGGAAAGGATGGCAAGCCCATTTTAAGTCCTATTGCACCTGAGGATTTGGTTCCTCTTATCCTGTCTCCTGCATATTTTCATCACTGCAACTCCCAAAATATGCAATCCTCTTTTGATTTAGGATCAAATCAACAAGAAGATTCATATGGGAAAAACCTTAAAGTAGATGGAGAACCGCAGTTTGTCTTGGGACTAGGCCCTGTCCAAAGTTCTTTTTGGAGGTTATTACGGCTTGCACCATTAGAAGGAGTCCAGAAACAGTTTAGTAAGTTAAAGGGAAGTAGAAACCAGCAGGAACAGGATGTCAAATATCTTTCATCTGTGTATACCAACCCTGCAGCAATAGCATCGCTCAATAATGGTGATCATGCTCCTCAAACTCTTCAAATTCAAGAGGGTTTTGATCATGTTTCTTTGACTCCATTACCTGATGCTAATGGTGGGCCTCCTGATGCAAATTCTGATCGTGTGGCTGCTAAAAATTATGCTAGAAGTAGTAACTCTGGAAGATGGCACAGAATGCCTTCTTTACCATCATATGTGCCCTTTGGCGAGGTTGCCATTTTCTATACTCTGCATGTTTAGTTAGCTTTACCTTTTCACTCACTATCAGATCTACTTGCAGCTTTACTTAATCGGTAATTCATCTGTGGAGGCACTCTTGGATTCTGAATATTCAAAATTGACATCGGTATGACTTATTCTACTTTTTTGGTCCTATTATAATGAAACTCATATATTCTATTATAATTTCATTTCGATTTCATGGAACTCATCAGGCTTGCTTTCTTCCGGTAAAGGCATTTGCAGATGAAGTCTGTTATTACTAAATTGAGGGAGAGATTTCAATCTATGAAGTCCTACAGGCCTGGCTTCCAGAAGTAATTACTGTTGAACTGAAATTAGTTGGTTGTCGTTTCCTGTGCAGGGTTTGAAATAACTAGATAATCATGTCAATTTATTGAGTGATTACTGGATTTTTTTGGGCATTGAGTGTCAAAGATCTTAACAAAGGTTCAATTACTTCTTTTTAATCATAAGAACTAAATTGCAAAATCATGTGAGTTGTCAGAAAATATGGATTTCGGTTATTAAGTCATTTTTTGCTTCCCTTAAAAACTTTTGATGCGGCAAGATGTCATTTTCTGGAAAACAAAGACAAGGATGGAATTTAAGATGTTAAACTGAATATTCATAATCATTATTTTGTTGGAGTTGAGCGAAGGTCCCCTGGATTAGTTGGGCTCTTGTATAAACTAGGGCACTTAAGTTTGTAAGTAGTACGTTAATGGAAAATGTGCACTGATTGGTAAACTATGGCAATTTAGGAAAAGCTTTTAATTTGTTGAGCGTGTCTGTTTTAGTTTAAGTTTGAATGAGGGAAACTTTTTTTTGTTATTGGTGATGTTTATTTCCATGATAGGCCACTTTTTGAATCTTGATAGATGGCTTTCGTCTGTTTGTGTATTTTTCTGCTTAACTCCACCTTTGTTTGTGCATTGCGTTCCCAAGCCCCTAGCAAAGGAGGAGGGTTGGTGTCAGGAAGAAGAAGGGCATCCTTCTATTTAAAATTTTGTCATTTGTAATCACATGGATCCTAGTTTTAAATCCATGTCCCCAACACTCCTTGTGTATCAGATGGAAGAAAAAGAAGAAAATTTTTTGTTAAGCTTGAAGTTAATGTTATTATTGAGTGAATAAATCATGTTTCTTCTTATTTTATTCATTGCAGAATATATGACCTTTGCATGTGCACTAATGCTTCTGCTTTCTTGGGAATGGAGCAGCTGCCTCAGTTTTCCCACTTGCAACGACTGGGGCTTGCAGTTGCCGCTTCTGTAGAACTTGGCCATATTGTAGAGTCGCCTGTTATTAAAACAGCCACATCTCTTGTTCCTTTAGGATGGTATGGTGTTCTAGGGGCAAAGAATGTGGGACCTTTAAAAGTTGACATAACTGGCTATGGGCTCCACTTGTGTGACCTAGTTCAGGCACAAGTTAATGGGAAGTGGTATGCAGATAATATTTTTTGTACTTCATGTTATGTTGTAGTTTTATAGTTCTATCACAGTCATCGTCATCACCGAGTGAAAGATAATTTGGAAGCCTGAATGTTGTCTAATCCATTGCTATATTAGTTATTGAGGTGGGTCGGGGATCACTACTGATCCAGTTAGAACCTTTCGTTGGCTGTAATATTTTCAGGTGTTCCACTGAAGTTGAATCATTGCCCTCTGTACCATCATATTCATCAAATAGTGAAGCGTTGACCAATTTACAAAAAAATGCGAGTATTGGTTGGGCCTCGATTAAGATGGGCAGGAAAAGATCAGCTAGCTTCAGATTCTTCATCTCCCTTGTTTCCTTCTTTGAGCGCCGATTCTGTTGACTTATTTCATTGCTTGAGATCCTTCGTAATGAAAACACCGCTCCCGAGGACTTGTTGCGATTTGTTGTATCATGTACTAGTGATTTTGTAACAGTGTCCAAAGAAGTTTTTCTCTGGACTCGTAAAGTTTGCTTTGTTGGACTGGAGGTATATTAGTTAACTATTTATTTATAAAAATTAGTTGTCCCTGGAAAATAATGTTGTGATTTTCTTTTGGCAGAGTTTGGGCAAAACTTCTTTACTAAATGCAATTTTAGGTCAAGGACAGCAAGAAGACAACATTAGTTCAGAGCTATCACATCTAGATGTGAATAACCACAAAGCAGTAGCTGGTGGTGTGTGTTACTCTGTTTCTGAAGGAGTGAATTTGCAGGTAATCAGAATGTTTTTAAGATCCCATTCTTCAGTTGGCTGAATCTGTGCTTTATCTGTATTATCCTTGTGGCAGCTAGTATTCACCGATGGTCAATTATCATCAATATTGCAATTAATGGGAGACCACTTTTTGAAGGGGCTACTTTTCATATGTATAAGTGCGACTGAGCTGTGTTAATTTTTCCTTATTTTCTTATTGAAGTTCTTTTGGCATTTCTTGGCTGTAGAACGCACACTGCTCTTTCTGTTGTGTGGATCTCTATCTCTTCCCAAGTTTAACATAACTGTTTTACTCCATTCAACTGAATTCATTTTTTAAAATTCAGGAGTTGCATTCTAAAGCGGTATTCTGTGGGTCAAATCTCTCGGAATTCTGTGGGTTCTTGCCATTACAAACAAATTTTCTGTGACTGCCCATCGGCAGAATTCAGCAATTAATGCTGTAATAAAGGCTTATCAGGTTCCCCCAGCATGACTGCTGATCAATTCCTGCCCTTATGTCATCTAATCCAAAGTCGCCGGGATCATGGGGCCCTCGGGAGGAGTAGGATCCTCCAAAGAGAATAACCGCACAAAAGCTTCTTCTTACTCCATTTAACTTTTTCCGAATGCCTTTCAAAAGAAAGAGTTCGTATTGCCTGTTGAAGGCGTTAATACCCTGTGTCACCTTGTACATCGCGTTCTTCGTGACCATGAGGAGACTTCATATCAGGTAAAATGCTGCCGTCTGTTTTGTTAGTTTTCTTTCTGACTTTAAAGGTGGGTGCCGCTCTTTTCGTTGTCTATGACGAACTGTCTTTCTAGTATGCCCAAAAGTTTCTTTTCTTTTCTTTTTTTGTGAATTTTGTTCACTTTTTTACATTTACTGTTCGAATTCATTCGTTTATGCAGGCATTAGTTTTCACGTTCATTGTCGGATGATGAAGGTTTTCCTCTTTGTATGCAAATTCCAGTCTCCACTTAATGGCTCATAGTTGAGCATGTTTTGTGTTTTAGGAACTCACTGATGAGAGGCTTTCACTGGTGTTGGCAAATGAGCAAGCTGCAAGGGCTGCCTCTGGCGCACAGGAAACCTTTACCCATTTTCTAATGGGGATGCATTATTTTACAATTGCTATTCATAAAGTTTGTCCCCTTTCTTTCTTTTTTGGATTGTCATCGTTTCTGCCCTGCAATTTCTGTACTTTGCTACGATTCCCCTTGTTATTCCAATAAAACTTTGGATGTGTAAATGTGCATGTATGTGAAGGAGGACGAAGGATTCAAGCGCAACTTTTTGCCTCTTTGAAACGGCCTTGCAAGAATTTTCTTACCCAGAACTTGGGATTTAGGAATCCAAGCTCTTCCCCATTGTCTCATTTTATTTTTTATTTTTTTTCTTTTTGGTGGCTTTGGAGACAAAGACCAACAAGTGCTCAATAACACGTTTGTTTCAACCAAGTCCATTGTTAGTGTGATCACCTTCACCAGCAGAAAATGTCATTACCAGAGCACATCCCAACATCCACAAAAGCTCACTCTTCAACCAATTGAGTCACTTCACTTCTTGGAGTAGAGGCTTCCATCAAAACGGACCCTTACCCACCACTCCCACCTCCTCACATACTCTTTCAAAGCACATGGAAGTGGAGTCCCAACTCACCATTCACTCCAAGCCGGCCTTCTAGAAGTTGACCCCCAACAGATAGCATGCACCGAATGTAGTGTGGCTACAATATATCGGTTGACAATGCCGTTTTGCCTCTTCTTTGATTTGTTCTTCAAAAATAAAGAACAAATGTGGTCCACTCTTCCTTTTTCTCTGATCTCTTGACTTCAATCTTGGTTGGATCAGCTACAATTTTATAGCTCTGAAACTACTCAAGAGCAACAAATGTCACGTTATCGGCCAAACATATTTGTGGGTTCAACATTCAAAAATTTGGAGAACATGCATAATGAAGTGGCCTTTCTCTTATCTTTAAGTGGGAATCCATTGGTTTTATTGGTTGAATCAAACTTTTCTCGCATATTGAAGAGCTAGGGACAACAGCAATGATAATCTTGACCACTTGATAATTTCCTTAGTTCTTTTCTGTTGCTTGAAATATCGGTAATGTTAAAAGAGCAAGTGCCAATTCCAACTCACTTCTGTAATGGACTGACTGATCAAGCACTTGGAATGGAAACTCAACAGCATTGGATATGCATCCATTAATATAGCAAGAGTTAAAAGCCTAATACTTTTATGTTATGTTACTGTTCTATTGCGTGAAATATTATTTTTCTGGCCTCATCAATTGTAAGATCTCATTTACTAATTATCGGCTCAATTCTGAAAAGTCATGAGTGCAGTTCTCTGTAAATTTTTTTTTACAACAGTCAATGTAATTTAACATGAATTTTCGCATGAGGCAATGGTGATGTCTTGCTGGATTATATCTTATGTCATGCAGTTGTCTAGAAACGTTCACATTGAAAGCCGGAAATGGCTTCCAGGATGTTGAACTAGTATAGGCATGGTCGCTTACGTTAGAGCAACCACAAGTCTCACCCATACATATATCACAAAGATGTCAGCACTGCCCAAACTATAGATAAGCATAACTATATCCAAAACTTGCCCACTACCCACAAAAAGATATATCATATATATGTGAACATAAGATGACAAGAAAAAACAACAGCAGACAAACGTATGAGGACGATGAAACAGACCAAGTCAAAAAGACAGCCCCGAATGCATTGTGATGGTAGTAGTAGTACCTGTATCTTTTTAGCTGTTTTCTTGTCCCGATGTTCAAAGTTTTCCACATCTCTACCCTTTCCTCTCCCCCACTCCATTTATTATCCCTCTTGGAAGTTTTGGACTTGGAATTTTTGGTGAGTCTATGATGGTTGATATGTGACAATCTCGCAAGGCAACAAATTGAAAGATGTTTCTTTTGTGCCAGCCAGGAGATCAGAGATAACATAAACAGCATGCTTCAATTTTGATGGGTTTGATGTGCTAATTGCGATGTATGGTGGTCGTTCAAAACCGTAGAAGACGCAATGCTTACGCATGGTGAATCTCAGCAAGGTGTAATAAACTAGGACGGAGGTTTTGATAATAAATTGGAGGCTGTTTGCAACGAGAAGTCCAAGGAACTGTGTGACAGGCTTGCAGGTTCCCTCGAGCTTTTGTGGCAACTAATCAATTCTCCGTGTTGTCTTCTTCTTTCCTTTGCATTTAGGCAAGGAATTGGAATCAAAGTTGTAACAAAATGCTTGTTCTAAATATGTTGACTTCATACGTTAAAATATCGGGCTCTGTTAAAAGGTTTTTCTCGGGTAAATAATGGTTTAAAACTTTAAATTTTACAACATGGCATCAAAAGTCAAAAACTACGACGTGAATCAGTATTGCCTACACGTCGGGTAGATTTAGGTTAAAAGGGCCCAAACCTACAACGACCCGAACACATATTATTTGAATTTTTGTTTCAAATTTTGATGTCTCTTTATATATTTTGGTATATACATGAAATATCTTCTAAATGTGTTATACTTTATCATAAATAAGAAAAATTATTGTAAGATATTTTAAATTTTATACATTTTTATATAAATGTATCTAATATATTTATTATCGTTATTTGGTTATGCGTTTTTTAAACAAGACCGGGTCGGATTTAAGTCTTTTTCTTTAAAAATAAATTTTTTATGTATAGATTTGAGTCGGGTTTAGACTCAAGTCCTCCACAACCCAAACTGAACCCAACTCACTGGCAGCACATTATTGAGAACCTACCTTCGTAAAACAAAACACGTAAATATTGTGTGCCATTATATATTTATATGTATGTAAAAAAATATTTAGATCGGTCAGAGATAGTAAATAATGAATGATGTTTCTAATAATTTAAATTTTTATTACGGTTGGCTGGCGGATCTAAGTGATTAATTATCTGTAGCTTGAGAGAGGGTTGATATAAAAATAATAAAATTCCTAACCAATCAAAAGACTACTATGAATCAAATATAGTGAGCTGATGTCATTGTGACATATTACGTGGTAAGTAATAGTTAATTTAAGTGATAATAAATGAGATCAACTAGTGAGATAGTAACTAATTTAGCTTCTTGTGCAAAAGAAGAATCTCTATCAATCAAGTCACAAATAAATTATTTGATCTAATTAAGACACCTACTTATTATAATTAAGTCTCCTATTTTGAAGAAATTGTTGACATTTTAACCTTCGAGAGACATGTAAATGATGTTTACCGGGGGAATGATTAACATAATGAAACTACTTTCATGTGGACATTTTAATTCATCAGTTAGTTGGTCCAACAAACACATGGGTGGGTTTAAATTTCTTCGTACGCTCACAACTCTTTGTAGAAAATGTTTCATTGTACATGAGGATGACCTCTTTTATTATATTTCATTTTCTTTCAAATAATTGGGGTAAAAGTTCTAAGGACCTGACCATGATGTTGATTCTTACGAAAAGAAACAACAGCAATTTCGTAACTCGTTAAATTTTATTTGTCTTACTTATTTACAAGGAATTATGTGCAAGGGCATGACGTTGCTCACGGCTAATCATTGATCGCAACGCGCAATACTAAACATAAATAATTTTGAATGAATATATATATATATATATATATATATATATCATATTAAACACTTCAAAATTTATTATTTAAATAAATTAATATAATTACAATCTACATGTAATATAATTTTTTAGGATACATTTTAAAAATTTAGTCATTATTATTAATTACATTTAGCTTAATTTCGACCCAAAATATCAATACTCATTTTTACATACCTGCAACTCTATTGAGAATTAGTTGAGAATTAAACAGAATTGATAATAATTATAAGGGGCCGATTGGAGGGAGCCCTTCCTCTCTCGACGAAGGACCCCATTTGAACGCGTTGCAATACCAAGTGGGCCCGGCCGGTGGACGACCGTCGGATCAAGAGTGGGCCCCACGTGCAACCCGTGGAAAGCGACACACGACATGTTCACTAGGGGTGTAAACGAGCCGAGCCGAGCCGAACCGAGCAGGGGTGTGTTTGAGTTTGGCTCGTTA
>JAVDBV010074694.1:0-12333 GCA_032619315.1 Piper longum
ATTTCTTTCATTGCCTTGGCTTCCATGCATATCCTTGATCTGTAGTTTGAGAAGTTGCTCAGTGATTCCATGCTGCTTCTTATACTTCTCTTCATAGGCTTGTAATGAACCTAGAAGCTTCTCAATCTTCATTTCCTCGAGGTCTTTAGTCTCTTCGATAGTTACAACAATATGCTCATACTTCGGATCTAATGAGCGGAGAATATTTTCAATGATTCTTACATCTTCTAGCTTTTCACCATTTCTTTTTAATTGACTTGAAACAGCCAAAACTCTAGAGAAGTAATCTGAGACTAACTCTCCTCCTTTCATATGTAAGGATTCAAAGTTACCTCTTAAAGTTTGAAGGAGTACTTTCTTCACTTTTTCTTCTCCCTTGTGAGAAATCTGCAACTTCTCCCATACTTGCTTTGCGGATTCAGCATCCGATATCTTCTCAAAACCATCTTCATCTAAAGCTTGATAAATAACATAGAGAGTTTTCTTGTCTCTCTTTTTTAAATTTTTCAGATTTGTCTTTTGATCTTGAGTAAGTGCATCTTCATTCTAAGGCTCATTATAGTCATTTTTTACGAGATCCCAAACATCATGAGCTCCAAGGAGAGCTTTAATTCTGATATTCCAATTATCATAATTGGAGTTGTTTAATGTTGGGACTTAGAACGATGCCACACTATTTGCCATATCTCCAAATTGAGTGAGAATTTGAAGAGTTGGACTTACCTGGTCAACAACTTCTGCAGCTCTGACTCGGCCTGACTCATTGAGTGACTCGATCTGACTGAGTTCAACTTAGTGAGTTAACTCATATTTCTGGGCAGCAAACTTTCGATGATGATTGGCGGCTCGTCTGAGCTCCGATTGGACTGATTCCGACGACGTTGGATTCGTCTTTCCGAGAGCTTCAATTTGATATCTTATATGCCAATCTCTGATACCACTTTGTTGACAAGAAAATACTCTGATATTGAGAAAAAGAAATTCAAAATACATAAACTCTCATTTTCTTCTCCAAACAACCTCTCCACACTCAATTGTGAATTCTTACAATGTAGAAGCTTTGCTTCTTATTTTTCTCTCTTATTTTTCCCTGTGTATATCACACAATGAGATAGGGTATTTATACTAACTCAAGATCAATACAAATCACAAAAATACACCTAACACATACCTAACATTGACTTCTACATTCAACAAAAATCACACCTAACATATATCTAACATTGACTTGTGATTTATCATGTGTAAAACATTAGAAACTTCTTTGAATTAAGTTTCATTATTTTGGATTGAGTTTTATAAAACAAGTTTATATTTTATCAAGAAATCTAGCAGCTTAGCTTATATGAATAGTGAAAATCAAAATGTCGCTCATGGGATTTTAGAAACTTACTGGATTATGTAAAACTATGCAATCAATGTTGAAAAAATATAAATAATAATTATGTAGAAACCAATGTAGTTCCTTCGTGTATTCTTGTATTGAATGAAATGAATGTCTTGTTTTATGAAAAAAAATGAAAAATAAACTAGCTCGCGTGTATATGGATGTAACTCCGGTGCTAAGAATCTCTATCTTATGGTAGATATTATTTTTAAAAAAACGAATGGAAACAAAAATAAATAATTAAATTTGGTAATATGATTAGGTTATTATTTCCCTAAAACTAAGGTGCTTACATGGCGACGAATTCCACAATCGAAACAACAGAAAAATTGATGTTTAAAAAATATCACAAATTATAAATTTCATGCAGATTATTATGAAAATAATTGATTTTAATGATTATTTTTTAAACGTTCTAGTATCATATTATGTTTAGATTGTATTTGACGTGTTTGGGTGTGTTAAAGTATGGTGTCATTTTTACTTTTACGTTGAAGTAATCTATGGTGCAATGTTTTAAAATATGGTAAAACCTTAACTCCTTGCTGCAACTGACGCACACAAACAGTTTTGCCTCTCTAGCACCGCGGCAGTAGCCGAGGACCAGAGGCAGGCTTCAACGTCGTGTCAAGAACATCCTTCTTATTCGACATCAATTGATCCTCCTCCTTTTAAGGGAAGATACAAAAATATGCATGAGAAAATAAATTCAACAAAATAATAATGTACCTATCACACTTCTCATAGGTATACAAATTAGATATGCTTCCTGGATTTGATTAGAAAAAATTCATTTCTCTACAAGCAATTAGCTGACCACCACTCACCCAAACTAGGACACTTTATTCTTTTCCTATTGCAAAATAACTAAAACGATGGGGTATATATAGACTTAAAGGGGTAACTCCACATTCATTCATCACATGATTAAAATAATTTAAAATTAACCAAAATAATATTAAACATTTTTTTATTTCAAATTTTTTATTTTATATAAAGACGAAAAACTAAAAATCACTACACATTCACTTATTCGTCTTAGAAGGCGCAAAGTCAATAGTTACCTAGGCCTAGTTACCAAACAGAATGAGGTAGCTTAGAGGGTGTAGCCAGAGAAGGTGGCAGTGTGAGGGTCAATCCAGCGGAGGAGGCTTTGTTTTTTGCCATTTGTCACGGCAGCTTGTGTCAAAATTTTGTCACGAATTGAAAATGACAAAATCTCGTGTCAAATAGTTTTGTGCATTTGACGAGTTTCGCTTTAGGAAGCCCACGCGCGTTAAAACTTCATTATGGGCTTTTTGTGACAAATTCAGTACCAATATAGCCGTAATTAAATATTAACACATGTTAAGTGCCACGTGTCATCGCCATAACCAGGACCATTCCTAGTAGGTATAAGTATGTTGAACGGGCAATGTTTTTGCCCATATTTTGGCTTGCATTAATGCTATGGTTATTGATCAATATCGACTGGGAATTGCATCCGCGTGATACGGATACAGCGGTCATGGGACCAGCGTCCCGATGTACGTCCATCTTGCGGATGTAAATTTTGCTCATCAATTAATTCAGCCCTCGCCTTATAACTATGCTTTAGTTTAATGAAGGTTTGGTCTACATAGACACTACACTAAGCACAAATAAGTATCAGTGACACACTTCGCAGCTAGCTAGCTCTAAACTGAAGCCAAAAATTAGATTCACAAGAAAAATATTGCCCTGATCATCATCATGTCAATATCAATAACTGAAAAACATGAATTTGTCCTTGACAATCATCAGAGCAAACAACTTTTGTTCTTGTATAAAATTATAGTTAGCCAACCTCATCTCCTCCTCGTCTTTGAAGGCAAAAAATTGTTGGGCCCTATGGTCTTCAAAAAAAGCTTGAAGCAGGTTTCACAAGTTTTTTTTAAACCAAAAATTAATTTAAAAAATAATATTTTTCATTAGTACATATAAAAGTCATAAATCCTTAAGTGATATAAAATTAACCTGACAATTCACCTTCTCACATATTATACCATCCGATTTATTTCTCCCTCACACATGTTAAGTCCACATATTATATTAGAGTTCCAAAAACTCTAATGTTATAACGAAGTTTCATCAAGACTTTAATTTGGGCTGACACACAACGAGGCAAACTAAGGTAATACAAAAACCAACCTAGATACCACTATTTGGTTGTATGAGCCTCCAAAAAGGATTTATTTTTGGGCTCTATAAGTCCAAAAAAAAGATTAGAAATAAATTTTATAAGCCTCTTTTAATCAAAAAATTAATTTTAAAAAATAAAAAAAAATTCATTAACCCATATAAAAATCACTTATAATCATAATCACCAGCCTTAGATTAACCCAACAAAAATTATATCATACAAAACATGACACTTGATCAGACAAAAGCAATCACATCACCAAGATTATCCCTAGCAATTATATTATTATTGTCTCACGTATAGTAAACACACACATACGAAGTAAACCAAATATGATCATCTACCAAACAGACCTCACATTCCAAGCCGCAGGTCCAATCGCAGCTTCTCCAATGGAGGATCTTGATCACTACTCTCACCCGGCGGCGGCAAGTTTAAATCTAAAGCAAGGCTATCTTTTTTGCCAAAAGGGCTGAAACTATTTGTGATTTGCTGCTTCCCCTTCTGATCACAGGGAATCTTCTTGTGCTCACTAAGAGCCTTCTCCGAATTGAACACCTTCTTGCAAATGTTGCATTTGTGCTGGTCCAACTCCATGGCCAACCTCTCGGCCACACCTTGGATAACCTTCTTCTCTTTCTCATTCTTACTGCTCGTACCAGCACCATGGTCAAGGTCTAATTGTGCACTGCTACCATCTCTACCGTCTTCTTGATCCTCCTTCTTCTCCAAGGCATTAGCAAAACATCCCTTGACGTTTTTATGCGTCGCCCTATGCCCGCCGAGAGCACGGTAAGACCCGAACCCCTTGTTGCAACTCGAGCACACGTAGAGCCTCGCCTCCTCCGGCGCTGCCACGGGGACGCCTCGGGGAGAGACGGCGAGCAGCAGAAGTGCGTCGGCGGCCTCCTCCTCTTCCTGCATCGGGCGGTGGCTGTCAGTTGGCGGGTTGATCCCCCGCCACTGCCGCTCCGGGTGGCACCTCATATGCCCGAACAGCGCCTTGGGCGACATGAAGCTCCTCCCGCACTCGCTGCAGGGCCCCGACGAGTTTCCGGCAGCCGCGGCCGAGCCTGAAGCGGCCACCACCGCTGGTGCCTGACAAACATGCAGCGTGTCAACCGGCCTCGACCGCTTCTTCTTCTTCTTCCTCTTCTTCTCTTCCTGATCATGAGTCGGCTTGCTGCTACTGCGCTCAACATCGGCGGCGGCGATGGGAGGAGGAGTTGTGGGAGTGGTAGGGTTGGACATGGGATAGAGGGGGGGTGGGAGATCGGTCGGATTGAGGGGGTATGAACTATGAACTATGAATGATTGTGTGCTTTGGGGTGGGGCGGTTGCTCTCCCAATATATAGCGGTTGTTTGCGGTTATATTCGAGAAGGAAGAGACATGATAGGAGCTCAAAACTACCTGCGATATTCACTTATTCTCACAACTGCTTGTTCAAGTTTTTGCCGCTCGTGGAAGAGAGAAGAGCTTGCTCTTGACTATACATATATATATACAACTATATCTATATATAGTGGGTTTGCAGCATGCATGGTTCATGTACGTTGTATGTGTAGAAGGAAGGTGATAATGAAGGGGAGGGACGTTGGGAAGGGGAGCAGTGAATAAGGACGAGGCATGTGGACATTACAAATTGATATATGGGAGGAGTGTGACATGATTTGTCGCAAGGACTCGTTACAGTCTATTGGTGAGACACTTGCTGCAGTGCAGGTCGTCTGTATTCTTGACATGTTTGGCAAATTGACGAACATAGAGCTATGTAAGGTTTTCGTAGTTTTTTTCTTAACAATGTTGAAGATTAATAGGGTTTTTTTTTCTTTGTTCTCTTCTTTTTTTGAACCAATTTTCAGATTCATAGTTTTTTTTCAAGACAATATATATGTGCATGCAAACATTAATTTTTTCTAATGCTACTTATCAATATATATATATATATATATATATATATATATATAATAATAATAATAATAATAATAATCTTAACATCAGCTGCAACTGACATGAGAATAACAGAGTTTTAATATGAGAATATCAAAATATTTTTTTATATAGACAAAATAACCCTCTTCATCCAATCGTCCTTGTAATCCCAAGGTTGATATTAAAGTTACTAATTATTATTCTCTATTATATCTATTCTTGTAACATGCCATAGGAACGATGTATATATTGTCTTACCTACAAGACCGACTGAAGCAAACAACGACATTGTCTCATCTAAATCTTTAGACCCCTTTAAAGTTTGTTTGCCCATTATAAAGCTCATGTAATTTAGATAAAACAAAACAAGAAATAATTTTTATAGGTCTGGGAACCGGGGATTGAATTCTTCAAGATGGGGTTGACATAATATTAAATATGGGTCAATTTGATCATCTACTAGTTAAGGGTTAAGGGTACGTTCGGTTAGTACGAAAATAGTGTTAGAAAAAAAATTTTATAGGAAATGAAATACAACTAGCCAAGTTCCATGCGCAATGCACTGACTATGATAGACGAATTTTAATTTTAAAAATGAGAATATAATAAAGATTATTCTATGAATTGAAATATATTAATTTAATCATAAACAATTAAGTTTAGATACAAAGAATAGGATATACATTATATATAAAATATCATTATTCATAAATAAAAGTTATCTCAATGTGAATGATAGCCAATAGTTTTTTTTTAAAGTTAATTAAGTTTTGAAATCTTATGAAAACCTACCAAGTACCAACACAATAATTAAAAAGATAAATAAAATTAATCTTAGGACCGAAACAATTGATTTCATAATATATATAAAATACTAATTACATGAAAATTAAAGAATTTAATGTTACAAATAAATAATACAAATAAAAAATTAGTATACAGAGAATAGTGTGTAGATGATAGATGATACACCATAATTCATAAATGTTGACTAATTAATGAAATTTAAAATACAGTAACAATCAACTTCCTAAGTATTTAAGATTGCCAAAAAAGAAATTAAAGCAAAACAATAAATCAGTAATAATTAGTTATCAAATATATATAATAAAAAACAATATGTTTCACAGAAAGCCAAAAAGAAATTAAGACATAACAATATTGGGATTGGGGACATGAATAAAATTTAAATGAAGAATTAATAATTGGCAAAATTAAAGCAAAACAATCAACTTCCATGTAACTCGAAAAATAAAATGAAATATAATCTTACAAAGCGAAAATAAGTATAAAATTAAGTGACTCCAAATGATAACAAAAGTAAAGAAGAAAAATCTATTGATCATCTATAATTCCATTTCTTTTGAGGAAAATGAATAGAAATATAAACCATGCTGCAGGTTAAAGATTTTTTTTAATATGAGATAATTATTAGGGAATATTGCACGCAAATATTGGAAAAATATACTTATCAAATGCAAGCAAATGAAAGAAATCATTTTAAATAACTAAGCAAATATATTGGGCAGGCTAATACTGTGGTCATGACAAGAATATAAAAAAAATAGCCAAAAACTAATTTGAATTGATTAGAGAGGAAGCATGGGAAGGTGTATGAATTTTAAATATAATTAACAATTCTGTCTAACTTATAAAGCAGTCAATTTTGTAAACTTATGAAGTGTTCACTTTTGTAAATAGACACTGTCCATTAAAGAAAAATAATGTATATAACATACATATAAAGAATGGGGATTCACCTTCTTCCCCCTTGATTATTCTCCTTCGGCAACATGGATCGAGGCGGCCGCTTGGTTGCCCAGACCAAAACCTGGCACTGCCTCTTGCCTCCTCTGCCATCCCTTTAGCTTGCATTGAGACCGTCCCTAAACTTTTATTCTGATCAAAATCAAGAATGAGGATTGAGAGGAGAAAAGCTACAAATTGACAATGGGTGAATATTAATTTGGAGGTTATAGAAGAACCAAGGCATGAAACCAACCATGCACGTTCTCATGCAATGACATTTTTTTTAAAAAAAGGAATAATTTCGGTATAATTAATATTCTGAAAATATTTTGCAAAATAATTAATTTAATTTGAGTTAAAGAAGAAGGAAGAATGAAAAAAGAAATATTTTTGCAAAATTTATAATATAAATACCATTCATATTCTGCAAAATTTATAATGAATAAGCACACAATAAATATTTTCATAATGAAGTTCAAAATCAAGAGTTTCAAATAAAAATACTTAAATGGAAGTAAAAGAACAAAAAAATATTGAAATCATATGCATGCCATGTGAAACTGGAAAGGAAACTCGTCAAAAAACTTTAAAAAGTAAACATGAAATACAATAATAAAAGAAAGGAAAACATCAAAGCCCAAAGGTGTGGATATGCACAGAAACCTTGGAAAAAAAAAAGAAAATTGGAGGGCCATATGCTTGTTGTTTGCCCCTTAACATGCCCTTCTAATTTTTGTGCCCTTTGAGCCCCTAAGAGGGACTCGAAATAAGCAAATAAAATTTGCATTAGGTATTATAGGTCTCTTTTAATCTAAAAGTAGCTCAAAGAATAAAATTTTCTTATCAGCCGATATACAAATCACCAACAGTAACGACGGCCGATGTTAGATAAACCCAATAACTTTTCCTTCACACATGAAACTATTATCATTTAGCAATTTCGCCTTCATTAGACAGAACCCATATATCATCTAGTAAACTCCGTTTGTAAGCAAACATCAAAACCCACTAGACTCTGATACCACATATTGGAATTTCAATTGACAAAATCTCAAAATCTCGAAACTCCTTTGTAATGTGTTTTAATAAGGCAAATCAATAAAAAATAAAAGATTGACAACACACAAATTTAACTTGAAGCTTCCAAAATAGGAAAGAAATCACAAATTATACACTATTATAAATAATGATTATACACATTAGGTAAAGCCAGTGCATCATTTACAAATAATGAGTATACACATCGAGCAAAACTGGTATATTATTTACATTGGCCGAAGCCAGTACACACATCTACCAAAGTCTGTACATTATCTAGATTAGACGGAATTCATCACATCATCATTTAGCACTATTCAAAATTAGATGAAACTCACATATCTTCAATTGGGATACACATCCAATTAAAAATATTTTCAACTTTAACCAGAGGACAACACTCCAACTTGCAAAACCCATAATTTTCAACTAAAGAACAAACCCTTGATTGGGTAGACTTAATACTTTGTGAGGAGAAACTCTCCTTCCTCTTAGAGAGAAGAGGGAGAGCCTCACTGCAAAACCACACAATGAAGTACACATTGATACACAATATATTCATTTGTACTCTCTATAATATACATGTACAACTACACATTTATAGATAATTGATACAAAATATTATACACGAGATATGACCAAACTCTTAAATACGAAGAGCTAATACCAAATATTTCTCCCCATGTATGGAAACTCTCACCAATGAATCTCTTCTTTATTTTCCACAATTCTTTATGGCTTCCTATATAGTTATACAGTTTGTCACATTCATTGTATGATGAGGGACTCCAACAATTTTAATGAGCATACAATTCACTCAAATTGGAAAATCCTCACGCATTCTCCATTTAGAACAACTCACAATCTCTAACTAAACAAGACAATCTAATTGAAAAACTCACAATTCACAATTAGATAAAACACTCTCAATTGTGTACTCTTAAGGGGAGCAAGAGTAGGTCAAGCAAACAAAAAAATAAAAGAAATGTGGTAATGTGTTTTTATTGTGACAAGGTTAGTCATATAAAAAGTATTGCAAGAAATTAAAAAGGGATATGAAACATGTCAAGGAGAAGGACCAAGCACAACAAGGAAAAGATGTTGATTTTATTAATTATGGAAATGACTTGGTAGCCATTACAACAAGTAATGATTTGTGCTTTGGTAAGACAAATAATTCAATTTAGATTGTGGACTCTAGAACTTCCTTTCATGCAACGCCATGTAAAGAGCTATTCATTACCTATAAATCAGAAAATTTAGAAATGGTGAAGATCAGAAATTATAGCACATCATGTGTTGTTGGCATGGGAGATGTGCATATGGTGGCTAGTTTTAGTCATAAATTAATTTTAAAGAATGTGAGACATATTTCAAGTATAGAACAAATATATTATCTTTGAGTGAATTGGATGATATTAGTTATAGTTCTCAATTTGCTAGAGGAATATGGAAGTTATCCAATGAAGCACTTATCATCTTTGAGCGAATTGGATGATATTAGTTATAGTTCTCAATTTGCTAGAGTAATATGGAAGTTATCTAATGGAGCACTTATCATTGCAAAAGAGGAAAGATATGATAGCTTGTACAAGGCATTAGTTCAATATGATAAGAGTGGAAGTACTCTTAATGGTTCAACTAAACAAGTATAGCGTCAACGGGTTGGTCATAGTGAGGTAAAAATAAAATTTTGTAATAAGATTCGTGTTAATGATAACACTCATGATAGAAGAAAGGTTGTTGTTAAGATGCAAAATAAAAATGAAACATGTTTCGAAACCCGAGGGGATGGGTTAGTGATGATGTTTGAAGTAGTGACGATGTTGGAAGAGAAGATGATCATAAATGACGAAAAACAAACTCGTAATTCTTTCTCCAAGAGAGTGGAGGGAGGAGATGTATTAAAGGTTATACAAGAAATAACTTTAAACATGTGTCGAGAATGGGAAATTGTAGAAGTTGTATCTCTTTCTATGTGAAGGATGCTGAAACCAACCCTATTGTGTTCATTATAATTTGAGAAGAGAGAATTATTGGAATCCTTCGTCGATGAATGTGACAAAATGTACAATTACATAGAAAACCGTAAAGATACAAAGTTATTCCAAGAAGTACGACAAAATTTGAAAAGAATTATGAAAGACAAAGAAGAAATCCATTGGTGATAGTTTCAATGTTGAGGGAGTATTAATTGGTGTTAGCTATTCATATGTTGGCCATATCTCATGTATAATATTTTGTATCCATTATTTATAAATATATAGTTGTACATGTATGATATATAGAGTACAACTAAATCTATTGTGTATCATTGTGAGCTTCACGTTGTGTATCAGTGGGTGCATCGCTGTGAGGTTTTGCAACGAGACTCTCATTCTCTCTTATAAGAGGGAGAACTTCTCCTCACAAGGTATGAGTGTATTCAATCAGAATTTGTTCTTTAGTTGAAAGTTATGAGTTTTCCTAACGATTGTTTTCTTTAATTAGAGTTTGAGAGCATTTTCAAATGGATGTGTATTCTAGTTAGAAATATGTGAGTTCAGTCTAATTTCGAACATTGGTAGACGATGATGGGATGAATTTCGGGTGATCTAGACGATGTACCGACTTTGTTTGACATGTGTACCAGCTTCGTTCGATGTAAATGATGTACCAGCTTTACGCGATATGTATACTCATTATTGAAATAGTGGATGGTTCATAATTTCTTTTTTATTTTAGACGTTTTATATCAAATTTGTGTGTCATCTATCTTTTATCCTTTATTGATTTATCTTTTCAAAACATACAACAAAAGAGTTTAAGGAAATCCCAATACTTGGCTGGCGATCTAAAAATGGATGAACCTCTTCCATGCGAATAGCTTCCCATAAAATTATATTTACTCGTGCTTTTTTTTTTCGGTGTTTAAGAGCAGATATACATATTAGTTCATCCAAACCATCGGATTCTACCCAAATTGTTCCCAACCCGTCTTTCCACTTACTCTTGCAGTGCCCTTAACAAGAAGCCTCCTCCGCCACTTCACAGGGATTCATTCATTTGCACCTCCGCAACCCTCACAGACCCATGACCTCCTCCACTGGCTTCACGACTCCCCTCCATCTTGGCCGACTATCTCGCCCAATACTATCAATCTCCTACTTCTCTGCTGGACGTCGGTCTGGAATGCTAAAAACTGCTCGCTATTTGAAAACTGACCCCTACCTAAGCTAGTCCAATACATGACTAACATTAGCGCCTATGCAAACCAACCTCAATCAAGTCCAGCCTCAAAAACTCCACTATCCTCCCAACCGTTCTTCCCCAGCTTACGTCTCCCACTCAGCCATGATGTAGTCATACTGGCGGATGGAGCCTACTCCCCTCTTTCTGGGAGATCTTCTCGGGCCGCCTACAACAAGAACGGTGATATCATCTCTTCTGATTCAGGGATAGGCCGAGAAGATGAAAGTAATGCCCAGTTCGCTGACCTAACCGCAAACTCCAGCAAACTTTCAGCTGCCCACTTTTTGGTTGCAATAGCATGCTGATCCTAGCCGATTGCCGATCAATTGTTACTGCTATTATGGAATGTGATGTTTCTATACTTCTGAAAAACTTGGCCATGCATTTGGCTATCAAAAAACTCATTTTGAAATGGTCTGTTACTCTAATTTGGGCATCTCGATCTATCATCGATCTCGATCTTGCCCACAAACTAAGTGCTCTCATCTCGTAGTAATACTGTTGAAATATAAACTTGTTTTAAACTCAAGTTTATATAAAACTCAATTCAAAACAATGAAGCTTAATTCAAAGAAACTTCTAATGTTTTACACATGATAAATTGTGAGTCAATGTTAGGTATGTGTTAGGTGTGGTTTTTATTGAATGGTCAAGTCAATGTTAGGCATATGCTAGGTTTGTTTTTGTGACTTGTATTAATCTTGAGTTAGTATAAATACCCCTCTCATTGTGTGTTGAAAACAAGGAAGAATAATAGAGAGAAAGCAAGAAGAAAAGTTTCTACAATATAAGAATTCAGAATTGAGTGTGGAGAGGTTGTTTGGAGAAGAAAA
>JAVDBV010074695.1:0-10410 GCA_032619315.1 Piper longum
AGCAACCCCGACCAGACCATGGTGACTCCATGTCGGTCACATAATCAGCACCCGACCAGACCTATGGTGACTAACCTAGTCGGCCACCTAAACAGCACCCGACTAGACCCATGGCGGCTCCCCTTGCACCACCATGATGACGACCCTCCAGTACCACCATCCGTGGCGGCGACTTCATCAACATGGCTGCGCCACCACGGCAGCACCCCAACCAGTATGGCTTCACCACCACGCCGACGCTCAAAACAGCAAGGCTGCACCACCACACCGACACCGACCTGTTCTCCCCTCAGATTTCAGACCTGTGTGCCTCCCCGACGGTCTATTTTGGCCATCCAAGATGACTCCATCCTGCCATCATCACCGTCGGGAGCAATTCCCACCTCCAGCACGTCAACCCCGCACCATGGAAAGAAAACACGGCGTGGTTGCTGCTGGAAAGGAGCAGGACGCCCTCCTGGTTTTATTATTCCCTTGTTGATTTCTCATCAAATTCTTATGTTTATCATGTTTATGATTTATGCAACATGTATAAGCATGCAACAAAAGAAAAAGAAAGGAAAGAAAATTACCCGAGAGAAGGAGGGAATCCGGCGTCTGTCTGAGGAGGAAAAATGAAGATGACGCCCTCCCCTTCTCCTTTTATAATGATATAAAATGACGGCTAGGGTACGTGGAACCACCCCTTCATCGTAATTCCTTTAACCGGGTAATTGGGTAATCGACATGGTTCACTTAACCATTTAAACGGTTAAACGGTATGGTTCACTTAACCAGTTAAATGGGTAAATAGTATGATTCACTTAACTGGTTAAATGGGTAAATGGTGTAGTTGACTCAACCGAATCAACTAGAATTAACCGGTTAAAAATTACTTTTTACTTAACCAGGTAATTCATACTTAACCAGCTAAGGACATTTCATTTAAATGGAAAAATTAAATTTTCCCACGTTCGATCCCACCACGTCGAACGTTATTACTATTATTATTATTTTTTTCGGGTCTTTACACATTTATAGGAGCAGTCACCCCAAATTACAGGAGATAAGTGTTGGCTCAGCATTGGATCACCATCATATGTGCCACCACTATCATCCAGACCCTCTCCAGATCAGGCATACATGGTTGGATAACCTAATCAAAGCTTATAGCAGCTACCTCTAATGAGACAAACACGTGGAGGAAGACATGTCAGAGATAGTAATAGGTTCATGAACTACATGATCAGGATCGGACTTCAGCACCTGAGTTGCACAACCGCCGTCCAAGTAGCATAACTATCCTCCGTGATGCACATCCACCTTCCTATTTGCCCAATCACCGACCGTGATGCACTACCACCGTTCGTGATGCACAGCCACCGTTTGTGATGCATAACCATCGTCTGTAATGCACAACCACCGTCCGTGATGCACTACTGCCGTTGTTGATGCACTATCATCGTCTGAGGGAGTAGTTATTACGAAAGCAAAGGCCAAGTAGTTACCTTACCCTACCAAAGGACAACTACTTGAAGACGTTCTTAGCTTTACACAAAGACCACATATCACAACATTCAGAGCAGAGTTGGGTCAGAGATTGAGGACAAGAGATAACTACGGTAACATCAGCCGGGCAGAGGAAAGTTAGGTGCACTGAGCTTGTTTTGAAGAGATGACATAAGATTGACTTCACCAACTATCATGCAAACCATCACCTTAACCTATCATCCTTAGGTCAGATGTGTATTGCAAGATAGTGCTAGTGACAGTCATATAGGGATCATCGGACAGTGTTAGTGACGGTCGTATAGGGATGCATATGGACATAGTGAGAGAAGAGGGCACCTCCAGATGGGGATGGCCACAGTGGTTAGATTAATCAGTCAACATGACAGAAAACGTATGACTTATAGCTAGGGTATAGAGATCATGGAATGGGACCTTGGCTAGCGAGAGGTATTTGACTCGCATTAGAGCATTTGGCTTAAATGGTGGGTTTATTGAGGGAGTGTCCTTCAGGGAGAGAGTGATTTCCTTATGCTTCGCTAGCA
This sequence comes from Piper longum, assembly GCA_032619315.1. NCBI lineage: Eukaryota > Viridiplantae > Streptophyta > Magnoliopsida > Piperales > Piperaceae > Piper > Piper longum. The sequence goes on from JAVDBV010074695.1 coordinate 2,034, forward strand.
CGATTAGGTCCTCACTTTAAGACATATGATTGAGCTTTTTCCTTGGGTATAGAAGGTACCTTCGTGGTACTGTTTAAGATTTACAGTACAGGTAGTTAATGGCAGACCAGTTGGAGGAGACAACTTCAATGTCGAAAGGCACTTTAGTCAGACCATACCATGCTGACTTGATAGTGGGACACCAGTGTATGCTCATTTTAACTGACAGCATTGCTTGAGAGTCTACCACAGTGGTGGTAGACATGTGAGTCAAAATTAGTACTGTAAATTGGTACAAGATGGCATGTCACACGCTATTAATGAGCGGATGAGACACATCTCAAATCTCATTATGAGTCCCCGTAGACTCAGGGAGAGATATTGGTTCTTTAGTGGTCGTTTGAACCCCATCCATTTAGAAGTATATGACTAGTACGATATTGAGAAACATATGCCTAGTGTTAGTTGATTGAACTAGAGCCACATAGGAGTCATCTCTTAGACTTGTCATTGATTGGATGTTCCATAGGTTGGTCACCTGTGGTAGAGTCCAATCATGATGATCTTAGAGACATGTCCATAGACCTAATCATATTTTTGAGCCACCCAGTATCCTATAAATAGTTTCATTACCCCACCATGACTCAGACAAAGATCCATACATCACCACAAATAGAGACATGATGTCAGACAATGTGAGGATGAGAAACTTTATAGTTAGAGGTATAGAGTAGTGTGATCAGTTTTTTCACTAGAGATTCATTCATTTTTCATGTGACAAGAGATGTCAGACAAAGCCGAGCCTCTACCCGAGTATTTTCACACTCACCCTTCCAGGTATATCAGTCCTACCATCAATTTACCAGATGGTTGAGATGAATAGACATTGTCAAACGCACAGCCACAGACCAGATGAAAACTCCACAATTCCATGCAAAGTATATTTTCATACTCCTTGAGACACGTTATACATGTACAAGTGTTTTTACCACCATTCCATCACAGAGAGTTCCCTTCAGCAGCAGTTAGTAGTCATATGATAGCTACGTGGGCCATAGCATGCAATAGAGTTATAGTATCTATCTTTATTCTATTATGGAATAGAGTGAGATACTTGATTCAGGACCGAGTTAGCTAGGACCCGGTGAGCAATCCATTTCCTCTTATAGGGACACTTAAGTGTTTGACCTAGACTAGCGATAGTGAATCATACAGCCCATTAGCATATACTACTATTTAGTACTAGAGTTCACCATTTGCTAGCAGGACTCTCAATACAACCTATTATAGTCATAGGACCTAGAGCAGAGTTCCCTAATGGTACTCGTAGTTGACCTGTCGCATTGATGAAGATCAGGGTGATATGAGTAGATGTTAGGCGATAGTGAATCATACAGCCCATTAGCATATACTATTATTTAGTACTAGAGTTCACCATTTGCTAGCAGGACTCGCAATACAACCTATTATAGTCATAGGACCTAGAGCAGAGTTCCCTAATGGTACTCGTAGTTGACCTGTCGCATTGATGAAGATCAGGGTGATATGAGTAGATGTTAGGCGATAGTGAATCATACAGCCCATTAGCATATACTATTATTTAGTACTAGAGTTCACCATTTGCTAGCAGGACTCGCAATACAACCTATTATAGTCATAGGACCTAGAGCAGAGTTCCCTAATGGTACTCGTAGTTGACCTGTCGCATTGATGAAGATCAGGGTGATATGAGTAGATGTTAGGCGATAGTGAATCATACAGCCCATTAGCATATACTATTATTTAGTACTAGAGTTCACCATTTGCTAGCAGGACTCGCAATACAACCTATTATAGTCATAGGACCTAGAGCAGAGTTCCCTAATGGTACTCGTAGTTGACCTGTCGCATTGATGAAGATCAGGGTGATATGAGTAGATGTTAGGTTGTATACTCGCACCGACGCAATTTTTCCTGATCTAGTTTAGACTAGTTTCTAGCAGTGCTCTAGAGCACCTATTCAACTACCCAGTAGACCCTTAGGGTTGAGCTTAGGTTTTTCCAGCCAAGGTCATTGCATTTTAGTCCCCATAGCTTGCAGTGACCCTAGGAGCTAGTCCAGCAAGATAATTCAAGCATGCATAAAGTCCAACGAGATGATTCGAGCATGTATGGTAAGTTCAGACAGATGATTCTAGCATGTATGATATGTTTCATCGAGTTGATTTGATCACGTGTGGTCCGTCCAGCCAGATTAGTAAGGAGCTAGTGAGCTTCATCAACGTTCAAAGTTCCAGCTTCATATTGGTATGTTTGGACCATGTGCAACTAGCTTTTGAATGAGAGCTACTAGTTTGCCAATGAGATGACATATTCAGTTGAGTCCTTCGATCGCAGTTGATGTGATAAATTATGAGGACGAGATTTTTATATGGAGCAGAGATTGTAAAACTCAGTTTTGGGTTACCCACTTAAAGTTTTGCCTGGTTTGGGCTAGTCTTGAATCGATTCGACCGAGTTCGAGCCAAACCAGTTTTTAGATCATGAATAGGGGGCCCACATGACTATATTAGTATGTTATGGGGGCTGAGTATGCATGACATGCAAATGATAGCTTGAAATAGAATATAACAGAACATGAGTTATCATTGTATACACGAAGTATACAGATGATTTTTATGGGTTAGCTAGGGTTGTAGGCCTAGATTTAGGCCATTGCAACATTTAGTATCTGTTTTAAATTTTCAGGGTATCTCATTTGCATATATCATAGGGATTTTAGATCATTGGATAGTGCCTTTGTGGGCCCAACTTGATTGAGTTGTAAGTTTTCACCTAATTGAGTTGAGGATTAAAGGCCCATTTAGCCTTTTTGTTTCGATTCTCACCTATAGAGTCACTTTTAGGACTCGAGTCAGTTTTGACTTTGGACTGTCTCAATCCGAGTTTTTCGTCCATATGTATATTACATATACCCATAGGTAGGCCCCACTATGCCACAAGTTGTCTAACGTTTAGGTTGTGCCAAGTGGCGAGATCTGAGCTATCCACGTAAACCCTACTTTCCACCCAGTTATTTTTCAGAGATTTTTCATGATTTTCGGAGTTTACACCCTAGCTCCGCCGTCGCTTCGGCTTGCCATTGGCGAGTCTCCAGCTCACCCCCAGCCATTGGACTGGCACTACCAGGACTTACTCATGGCCAGCTTTCCATTTTGCAGCTGGTTTTTGCCACCACTGCCTCCCTTTCAAGCCATTTTCTAGTCCGACGAGCCACCTCCAGCCGATTCAACCACCTAAACAAATTACCTTCATCGAGATCTTCATTCTGAGACTGCCCATGACCACCGCTATGGCCGCAATCACCGCCAGTGACACTGCCACACCTATGGTGATTCCGCCCCTTTTTTTGGCCAACTAACAGTTTGACTCCGCTGAACGCCACCACCATCATCTTCCTCGTCGTAAGGGCTCTACTGATGGCAACCCCAGCCGAGCTGTCGTAGGCATTTTTCAGTGATGGGTGCGGCCCATCCCATCAAACACGTATACCAACCTTCAGGTCGGCCAACCCGAATTCTGTTCACCCGTTTGTGCCCCACGTGCCTTCCCATGTCTGTGTCCATGTCCAACAATCAAGACCAACCAAGTCAACATAGGTTTCAGCTTTGATGTAGGTTTCGAAGTCCGAACTCGCCATTGAGGAAACGTCATACTTGGAGCTTGGACCACAGGTCCGTCAAGACTTTTTTTTGCTATACACTACTGTTGATTTGATTTTCAGATCGCAGGATGTGTTAAGTGGCTATTTTAATGAACCACACTTAACAAGGGCCATTTAGATGTATATTAATTTTTTGATTAATAACCCTCAAGGTTGAGACCCCTTGAGTATGATTTCAAAAATAAGATCAATCGTAAGTTTCCTTTGGGCTTATTATATAAATCCCTTATGAGGCCCAATATGATTTTCTCGAATTTTCCACTGAGATGTGAGATAGGGAAAAATCGACAACCATGTTTTGAGATAGGGCGTGTGTTTATCATAGCGGGCTTTGGATTTGGCTAGCATCCATTGCATTCTCGAGGGATCCTGACAACTTCACATTTGAGTTCCTCAAAACCGAAGAAATGTGGAGGTTTACGAGTACTTCAATGTTGCACATATCTGGACTTGTGGTTTTAAAGGGTACTGAAAGTATATGCTCAGAGTACTCGACTTCTATACTCAGAGCCATGAGTGATATGGAAGATGTAAAAGGCTGAAAGAAAAGAAATTGATGTTCTTGCGCAAAGGATATGAGATGAGATAGAAAGGGGACACTCTTGCACGAGGTCAACAATTCTCAATTAATACCCTTATGGGAGATTTTGTGAAGGAGTATGTATATGTTTTCATTTAATAGGAGGGTCAACTCTCATATGCCAGTTTGACTATTAGTTATATATAGACCACTAACACTTGTTACTAATGTTTTCCTATTATATATATAGGTTTTGTAATTATGAGTCGACTTCGATGGGAAGATAGATAAATGCTATACATACTTGAGCTAGACACACTTTTTTTTATACTTTTACTTATATTTGATGTATTTTTTAAGCATATTTAGCAATGTCTTCAATTCTCTTAATATTAAACGGGTTACACCGATCTATATTATTAATCGAGTCTTATAGACTAGTTGTTTTGGACATAACTCTACTCGATTACGACTCTACTCGATTACAATATTTTCAATCTAGTTCTTATGTGAACCAAAATTGAGTGTCATGATAACTCTGTAAAAGAGTTATTATTCTGTGCATTTCATGTTGAATTTTGTCATGTTTCGAATTGTTTTTACTTAAGTTTTATTAGTTTAAGAGTCTATTATTTATTATTAATAATGCGAGAAATAATTGTGATTTTGGTGTAAAAAGTGCTAATTAATGTTGTTCTATCAAGGTATAAGAGTTTAGAGACGATCCAGAATGAAATTGGGAGAGAAATCGGACGAAAAAGAAAATTTTGGATGGACGGCACTCTAGCAACTCGGGGCCGGTTACTGTTCATCAGCCCCGTCACTGTTTAACCCGGTCGCTACAGTAACAGCGACCGGGTACTGTAGCGATCCGGGTCTTGTTGTATGGTGGGCCCCACTTGAAATCTTTGGCTAGATTATTTATAAAGTAAATCAGGGATTTATAGAGGAGAGAACAACATTGGACGACAGAAAGCGACGGCTCGAAAGACAAGGAGAGCAACGACGAAGGAATTGGATCAGAAGACGAATTTGCTTTCTCCAAAATAGTTTTTCTTTATTCTGATTTATTTTTCTTTGTAATTAATGATGTCTTTCTTATCATACATGAATTTCTTGAGTTTATTTGAATATTTTATGGAGTAAATTCTTTTCTAGGATTTTCAATGAAACTTAGTGTATGGATTAATAAAGGTTATTAATTTTTATTGATGTGAATGTGTTTTCGGATCATCTATTTTATTCTATTCGTTAATACTATCATTAGATTGACCACCTATTGATTGATTTAGAGATTTAATCTTGTCTAGAAAAAGAAAGATTAGATTTGTCATTGAATAAAATAGTGTTTGTTCATCTATTTTGAGTGATTTATATGTGAGATAGAGATATACTCATATGTCTTAAGTAACTGTTAAGGGCAGAACTTAATGTATAATTTTGCATACACAATTTCATAGGGATATAGAAATTGGGTGTGAATGATAAGTTTATGGTGAATCTAAGAGATGTTATAAATAATTAATTCTCGTGGTTAATGGTTCGAATCTGCAATTCATTCGTAAAAATTATAACTTTAATCAAATATAGCACTAAGTGAAATTGAAAATCCTAGGTTTGTCGTCTTGAAATCAATTCATCATTTAACTATTGTAATTTTAGATTAATTTAGTTGTAATTCATAATTAAATCATTATTAAAACTTGTTTTCGTTTAAGTATAAATAATTAAATTAGTTTTAGTAATTGAGAATTTCTACTACTAATTCCTTGTGTGACGATACTTTCTTATCACTTTTATTACTTGATTCGACACGTACACTTGCATTATAATTTTCATATCATGTCACAATAAGGGTGTTATGATTTTAACTTTCCTAAATTTAGTATTTTTACCTTACCAAATTACCAACCACACAAGACAAACGTAAATTTCTATACATAAAAATCACCCAACATATTTTTTATCAAGATACATGATATCATCCATCCCAATATTATTTTCGTCCAAGCACACTTAATTTTTAAGTTCCGATAAAATCTAGTGAATCAATGCTGGTATGGTCGGACCTCTTGAAATACAAAATACTAATTAACATGTTGTTTACAATATTCAAGCCCCAAACTCTCAAACAGTTCACTCCGCTAGCCTCTATATATGATTTGTCCTTATTTTTTGGGCTTTTGCTTTGTATCGAGGATGACAACGAGACATTTCTCTAGCTTGGAAGTTTCTAGTATTTTTTAGGTTTCTTAATTATCTTAAGCCTTCAAACTATCGACAAGCAATATATTTGTCCGACGTAGCATGATAAATTTATAATTAGAAAAACGTTGTATAGATAACTTAGGATAATTGAGAGAAAGAAGCCCCATTCTATAATATATTTGGAGCGGTTGGTGTATTCGGCTGCTAAACCGTAGATAGTTAGGTGTCCAACTCTAAACCTAGGCTCAAGCGAGCATTATTTTAATATATTAAAAGAGATCAAGAAGCTCGATACGTTGACAATGTGATTAAGTTGATACTAGTGATGGCCTGACGGCATACCAATTAAAACCTGACGTCCTAAACCTTGTTAAGTAAACTATATACATACATTCTAACTACCACTTGTTTTTCTACGTCCACTTTCTTTGCTTGCACTAATAATAGTAATTTTTAGTTGGATGTAAATTTTAAACACGTCTGATATGTTGGTTTTAGGTGTTTTTAAACCCACTGTCAAGGTGTTTATAAACCCGTGGCAAGCGCCCCAGGCCAGGTGTTATAAACATTTCAATTTTTTAGACGCTAGTGCCCGAGCTAGGGCCCGGACACCAGCGACACACCATTTTGTTTGGGTCATGTTGAAGAGTTTTATTTGATTTTTTAGTCTTTTTCTTTCATGTCTTATCTCTGGTGATTTTTTATTGAGTTTGTACAAGAAAATTTTGATTTTCAAACAGAGTTTGAGTCTGATCCTGCGACGTGATAAGAAATTGAAGACTCTCACTCTCAACGAGAATAATTCAATATATCTTAAATGTAAGTTATCTGATAATGCTCTAATATAAAGGGCCATAATTTTGTATTGAAAAAAATGTTACGCCATATCTTGGATTCGGTACTAACAAGTTGTTTGTGCATATTATTTTTTGAATCATCTTTTCCAACCAGGTGTGCAAATTCAAATCTCTACCGTGTTAAAATTTTCCATCATGATACTTGGTAGCATTTCGCTAAGTTTATGTTTAACCTTTTTGTAAGAATAAACGTGAATAGATCTCTGAATAGATAAAGAAGTTTAGATTCGGATTTAAAGGTAAAAGTCCTCTCATTTGTCTATAAACAATACTCTTTAGTTACAAAATAAGAGAAAAATCAGAGTTTTTCACTACCATATAATTATTTTTCATTTGTGAGAAGAGTTAGTTAAGAGAGGACATCTACCGGTCTTAATATTCGGTTTTAAGGTGTGTAAATTTATTATATTTTATTTAGTTTTTCAGTTACTCGTTTTCAACTCAACTGTCTGTGAAGCTGGGCATGCAATAATATGTATATATAGAACGTCATTATTATACAAGTAGAACTGTTCGTGGACAATTTTCCTGACCACAAAACACTCCCCCCTGCTTCCCATATTCTCTAGTGGACGAAGCACTTGATCTGATTCCCAACAAGATTGTTGTCCATGTTGTATGGGATTGAAAAAATCCCACGTCGATTTGGGAGGGAAGTGGGGGGGAGCTCTCTCCCTATATATAGAGCTCCTCCCCTTCTTTAGTTTTTCATCCCAACGGTAATCCTGAATTACCTACTTCCTTTTCTACGGGTAGTAATTGTCTTTTCTACCATTGGTAATTCTCTCTCTTTATAATATTTCTTTTTAGTAAAATATTATTTTCATAGTGTCCGAGGACGTAGGCAATTGCCGAACCTCATTAAATTCTGGTGTTTGTTCTTTTCTTTTCGTGTCTATTTAATAGCTATTGTCGGGTATAGTTGGTGTTAATTATTGTGCTATTTATATTACTTGTCTTGATAAAATTCTGTATAGGAGTTGGTTTTTAAGCGGATTATCGTGTCCCACCAACTTTCCTGGGAATTTTATCTTGGGGTAATTATTTAGTACAATAGTTTTCACGCTTGTCATCTAGGTAATAGTTCTCATAGTGAACTAGTTATCTTTG
>JAVDBV010074727.1:0-10899 GCA_032619315.1 Piper longum
AACTCATTCTCTGCTCATTCATCTCATTATCATCACATCCTCGCTACACATTACCCTCACAGCTCATACACGTTACCGGCATCAGCTCAGTACACGTGTTCTGAAATACATTCGACTCAAACCGACGGCTGAACCGATCGGCTAACGACTATAAAACCGTGACTCGAATCATGGGTTTTACAGCATATGTTGAATTGACAATAAAACTTGATAAAAAAATGGGATTTAAAGTCTGAAATCAATAAGAAACAACTAAATCTCAAATCGACGAGAAAGAAAAGAATTAAACTAAAAATACAAACTTGAAGTCGTCCATGGCCGACAAGCAGGAAGTTTGGGCAAGGAGGGCGACCGTAGGCAAGGACATTCGAGGCAGCCCTCACACTCCCCACGGCCTCGGGCTTCTGGGTCGAAGGGACGGCGTCGCTGTGCCCTGGTTTCCGGTGGGTGGCAGAATTACAGTCCTTATCGGGCGAATTTGCAAGGGGGGCAAAGTTGGCGACGTGAATAGTGGTGACGACGGTGGGTTGAGAAATCCTGCCGGCCGGGGCAGCGATTGGGTTGCAATCTGGTCGGGAAAGGCCTTTGGAGGGTCGAAGGTACAGGGGCGACCATCCAATCGGGCCGGAGATGCTCGCCAGTGGCAGAATTGTCACCGCGAGTGGATTGCTAGTGTTGGCGTAAGCTGCTGTAATTGGTGCGGTCCGTCGTCGTCGTGACCGGAAAGTGGTCGGGGGTGATTAGGTAGGAACTATGTAAGAATGGCGGAGCTGTTCGACGTCGGTCGATGGTGGTCGACGATGATTGACAGCGGCCGGAGGTGGCAGAGCTCGGTATGCAAACATTATCAGGACGGTGATTTCATGCCGAAATTTTGAGAAAATCCGAAAGGCAGCGGCCAGACATCCGGGTCGGGGTCGGAGTTTGTACGGAGGTGCGTTGATTGGCGAGGGTGGCTTGGTAAGTGGTGGCTTACCGTCGATGTACAGTCCGTCGGAAAACACCCCAATTCACAGCTGTTTTGGAGAAGAAGAGAGTTGGGGAAGAAGAATGGCAAACTTGTAAATACGGGTTGACTCGACACGGTTCGAGTTAAAATAACATTAACTAGTGATAAATCCATAAAAATAATTATTCAAATGGGTTACAGGTTAATAGGCTAAACTAATAAATTATTATACAAAATTGCCATAATTAATAAAATATGGTCATAATAAATGGTTAATGATTACTCTCCTTATTATAAGTGATTAAATTAAATATAGAAGGGTTGAACCTTATTGAATTAAATACGTTACAAATAATTGTATTAGTGATATCCTTAAATTAGAATAATACAAATCAGTTAGGGAATATACCAATAATAGTAATTAATTAATGTTTATAAATTAATAATTATTTTATTAATTGTTAAGTGAGAACTGTAATGGGATAATTAATTTAAAATGCTAAGAAGGACTTAAATGATTATGTCTCATGAATAATTAATTATATCACTAGAATTGTTGAAAATTAAATATTTAATGTGGCATATTATAAATTGACGAAATTTAATAGTTATATTAGTCATGTAGTTGCATGCATTTTCTATGCGAATAAAATTATACTTATGTATAATTTTATATTCTCATTCAGATTAGGATTGTAGTTGTAGTGCGAGATTATCTACAAACCAGGTCCGTATAATTATCGAAATGTTGTATATTCCCTTCCTGAGCCCAGATTCGACCACCATGCACCGTGTCAAGGAATTGACTCAGTCCGACACGGGGCCGCAATTTTTTTAAAATGATAATAATAGGAGTGTAGCGGAAGGCCTTCCCACATAATAATAGATGGAGTGTAGCGGAATGCCTCCCCGCATGATAATAAATGGAGTGTAGCAGAGTGCCTCCCCGCATGATAATAAATGCAGTGTAGCGGAATGGCTCCCTACATAATAATAAATAGAGTGTAGCGGAGTGCCTCCCCGTATATTAAAAAGACTTTGGAATAGGGAGTATATTTGACTTGTTTCCTTAATTATACGGCTTAGTGGTTTTATCACTAACGCGGAATTGCCTCTGCAGGTGTACAGGTACATGCATAGATAAAGAGTGGGGTTGGTGGATCTTTTACCAACCGAGATTCGGAGAAAATGATAATGCATTGGACTTCCTTTTTATTTATTTGAGTTATAAATGTGGCTATGGGTAACGGTCTAAGACTGTGGGACAATTATTATTATATCTTGTTTAAAACATAGTTTACTTTGAATGAGTTATACTTATGGTTTGATTTTTAAGTAACACCCGGCCAGCTAGGCCCACACTATTGTGAAAAATGGCGGGTGATTACATGATACGTTTCACTTAATTGGTTAAATGATAATTAACCGGGTAAAAAATACCTCTCACTTAACCGGGTAAATAATAATTTGTCGGGTAGAGATTATAATATAAATAGTAATAATAATTCTCCAACATCCAATCTTACCGCGTCGAATATATATTTTTTTTTCGAGTCATTACAATCTCCCCAACTTAAAAATATACCGTCCCCGAAATATTATAACATTAACAGGACAATCATGGTTAAGTACAACTTCAAGATCGGTTCATGCTACTACAATTACAAGAATCTTATGCCATGAACAGGCTAGGGTATTTCCTTGCCATTTCTTGTTCAGTTTCCCATGTAGCTTCATTTGACCCATGATTTCTCAACAATACTTTTACCGAAGGAATTTCCTTGTTCCTGAGTATTTTAATTTCTCCTTCTAAGATGCAAATCAGTTTTTCCTCATAGGTTAAATCCAATTGTAGCTCTAAGTCTTCAAAATTTGTGAGTATGTGATCCTCATATCGTACATATTTCTTTAGCATTGACACATGAAAAATATTATGTACTCCAACGAGGCTTGGTGGTAATTCTAATCTATATGCACAAATTTCGACTCGATCCAGGATTGAGACCGACCCTTTGAATCTTGGTTTCATCTTCCCTGATGTTCTAAATATGATCACCCCCCTTTCTGTGAATCTTGGTTAAGTGAAACGTATCATTTAGCCCAGACTTAGGGTACGTGAAAACACCCTTCGCCTGTATTTCACTTAACCGGGTAACTGGATAAATAATACGTTTCACTTAACTGGTTCAATGATAATTAACCGAGTAAAAAAATACTTTCACTTAATCGAGTAAATAATAATTGGCTGGGTAGAGATTATAATATAAATGGTAATAATAATTCTCCATCGTCCGATCTTACCACATTATTTTCTGAATCATTACAGCCTTGAATACTCTTGAAGTGTTTCATCATGAAAACCTATGGTCCAACAAGAAGAAGATGAGTATTCCCATCTTGATCACCTCCAATTTTTGGATGATGAACAAACTATGGAAGAGAAGCACCTGAATCTACCTCTACAAGTCCAAATGATGAAGACATGCTTGTGACTCAATTAGAGAGACTAAGCACAAGATTGGACTTCAATGATTGGATTTTGGTTCGTGCAAAATTTGTACAACATTTGAATGACCAAGTTAAAACTAAAATATAACTTCTACAAATCTTGACCTATAAAGATACTAGATGAAAATAGCTTAGATATTCATAAATAATAAAAACAAGTGTTGCCGAACTTTTCAACTATACAAGTTGTTAATATTTATACTTGCCGAAACAGCAAAATAAATAGAGTAAGGACAAGAAACACAAACACAAGATTTTGTATAGAGGGTCGGAACTTTTTGCTCCTTTCATCAATCCCACTGAGCCTTTCGGATGGGTAGGTCTTCTATGCTACACTATGGTCATATTGTTACTTTCCCTTCTACAAGCTCAGCCTGAACCCAAAGCGATAAGCAACCACTAGACTTCCTTGCCAACTCACACCCAAGTCCAAGGGAGCAACACAATAGATCTTCACAACCAAAGACACTAGCACCACTCCTTACAAGGAGCACAACCATGGCCAATAGTAAAGCACTCACCAATCCACACAACAATTACAATCCCATTGGTTCCCAAACTTTCCTCACACAAGATCTCTACCAATTTTGTTTAAAACAAGTTACGCTGAAGAGATTACAAATAACAAACCAATTGAATCCCCAATCTCTTGACACTGGAGTTGATACTTGACGAAGCCTCTCTGAAGCTTACTTACTCCCACTATAGCACATAACCTCTTCCATACTCTTCCTCATTGGCTTAAACTCTTAAGGACTAGAACACCTTGAAATATTGCTTCTCTAGAATAACTAGCTGGCTAATCAGTTCATAAACAAGCATTTTCCTTTTATAGACACTTCCCATGTTCAAATTGACTAAAAATTCAATTTCAAACAAAAGCTTCACTCATTGAATGAACTTCCCCAAAATCTTGAGAACACTTCAATGAAGTAATTGAACACTTTGACCAGTTAAAGCTCCTTTGGTGAAGTCCCAAGGTTTGCACTAACCTCCAGATTGGTCATATCTCCAAGTCAAGTCCAAAACCAAGTTTGAGATTAATTTCTAGATTAATTGATCATTCAAATCCCCAAATTCCAATCTGAAACATAATATGAATTGATAATTTAAATTGATTCAACTCACCTTGCTCAAATTCACTTGAAACATTCAATAGAGCAATCTTCATGATCGTCACATGATTTATGTTTCATCATCAAAATCCAAAATCAACAAGTCCAAGACTTAATAATCTGTCCCTTTTTGATGATGACAACATATGATGATTTTTGTACATGCTTTCAAAGCCAATACTCATGAAGCAAGCATTTCATGTCCGATTGCTCAATCTTCAAGCTTTAGCTCCTCATGCTCCAAATATATCCACAACACTTGGAGAAAGGCAATAGACTAAGTGTGCCTTAAGATCAAGCAACCCATGCAATGATCATTCCTTGCAAATGCCATGCAATGTTTCAAGCTCTTAACCATTTGTTCGGCCAAATCATGTGATTGAACCCTCGTCGAGCGCATGCTTTCAAATCTAATCCTCAGAAATATTCCACGGTGGTTCCAAGATCCAAGGAAAGAAGATATTAGAAGGAGAAGTAAGGGGCTGGTGATGATTTTGGGGGCTTGAAAATGAGGAACCAAAAATGGTTGAGCAGGTGAGGATTTAACCGTAGTAAACAGGATATATACATGGGAGAATTCTATAAAAGGACTACATTAACATGAAGGAAGGGGGGCTCATACGTTAAAGAAAAACGTTTTTGCAGAGAAGAGAAGAAAAAGAAGGGGAAGAGCCCCTTGTTGGAGATCCATGTCCGGCGACCCCCTAGCCCATCGAGGAAGCCCTGCCTTGGTGAGGAGTTGCCACCTTGTTATCATTGCCAGGAAAATATGTTGCTGCCAGGAAACCCATCTCCTTGCTAAGAGAGAGCGATGCCTACCCAAAAAAAGTGAGTTCTTCTCTGTTGCAGGTAAAAAGAGGGGACGAATTGGAAGGATTCTTGCAACCAAAAAGGAAATCAGTCATGGCTGATGCTTGCTGAGGAGCGGTGCAACAGCCAAGTCTTGCTGCCAAAAGAAGCCTTGAGAACCTGCTCAGGAGTGGGAGAAGACGCCGCCTAGTACAAGACAAATAGTTGAGAAAAGAGATAATTTCTAGAGGGTGCTTCTGTCAACTAGTACTGCCTTCGGTCATACTCTCAGCACCGATCTACTTTCCATTACACCGGATATCGTCCTTGACCAAGTTCAATCACCGGAGACTTCTGCCCTCGCCAAAAAAAATCTAGGAAGTCGCGTTGTAGATCAAGGAAAAAGAAAAGAACAGAGCGAAAAACAGTCACAGCTTTGACTAGCGTCTCCATTACCTGAATACACACCTATCTGGACCTGGTGTTACTTAAAATGGTACATGAATAATATTAAAGCAAATAAGTCTAGTATTTCTAACTTATCAAAAGAACTTATGTTTCATTTGACAATGTATGAAATAATTATCTCACAGTCTTAGACCATTTACCATAGCCACATTTATAACACAAGAAAAGTAAAAAGGGAAGTCCTCTTATTATCTGTTAGCCACCTGAGTTGGTAGAAGAACAACCCAGTCATCTATTAGTAATTAGTTCTAGCTGCTAACCTAAGAAAGAAATTCTGCATTAGTGATTTAAAACACTAAGCCGTATAATTAAATAAAACAAGTCCATAAACTCCCTATCATTATCTATATTATTGCCTAATGGTTCAGTCCGCCATGTCCACTAGTTAGATGATGGGTCAGTCCACCATGTCCATCTATTGGCTGATGGGTTAGTCCATCATGTCCATTACCGGTTGGCGAGTCCAATCTGCCATTTCCATTATCGGCTCGTGCATCCAATCTGCCATGCCCAATTTGTTAGCTGATGGGTCAGTCCATCATGTCCATTACCAGCTGGCCAGTCCAATCTGCCATGTCCGTTATAGGCTGTTGGGTCCAATCCACCATGTCCGTAATTAGCTGGCGAGTCCAATCAGCCATGTCAAATTTATTGACTGATGGGTCAGTCCATCATGTCCATTACCGGCTAGCGAGTCCAATCCGCCATGTCCGTTATCGGCTATTAAGTCCAATCCACCAAGTCTGTAATTGGCTGGCGAGTCCAATCTGCCATGTCAAATTTATTGGCTGATGGGTCAATCCATCATGTCCATTACCGGCTAGCGAGTCCAGTCTGCCATGTCCGTTATCGGCTGTTAAGTCCAATCCACCATGTCCGTAATTGGCTGGCGAGTCCAATCCACCTATCTAGTTTATTGGCTAATGGGTCCATCCATCATGTCCATTACCGGCTGACGAGTCCAATCCGCCATGTCGGTTATCGGCTGGTGAGTCCAATCCACCATGTCCATAATTTACTAGCGAGTCCAATCTGCCATGTCTAATTTATTGTATTATGGTTGTCAGGTCCATTCTGATATATCCATTATTATATTATGAAGGCCGCAATTGAATCTTGGTTCAAGCTGACAAGGCTGTTTAAAAGGGAAAATACAACATTTTAAATAATTATATGGACCTGGTTAGCTTGTACGTAATGCCATAACTGCGACCAAGATCCTAATCTGAACGAGAACATAAAATTATACATAAGTATAATTTTTTCACGTAGAAAATACATGCAACTAAATGATTAATATTTATTAAATTTTGACAATATATAATATGCCACATTAAATAGTTTATTTATGAACCGGAATTAGTTATTATTATTTGTGTCTAATTTTTAAGTAACACCTGGTCAGCTAGGCCCACACTATTGTGAAAAATGGCAGGATGTTACATCTCCACACCTTCATCTTGGCACCAAAACCAGCACCGTCATCTTCTCTTTCAATCCAAAATCAGACCACAACTCCTATCTACCCCCAACAATCTAATTGGAACCCCAAAGATCCAAGCTTTATGGCACCTATCAATGGAGAACAGGATTGTACCCTACATGGTGACCGACCAGCAGCCATGGCGACCCCGACCTACTGTTATGGCAGCCCTGACCTGTTGCTATTTCGGCTCTGACCTGTTGCTATCGTGGCCCCGACGTACTCCCATTGCAACTCCGATGTGGCCAGCAGCACCGCCACAATACTCCCCTCCTTCCTGCACCACCTCCCAACCCAAAAAGAAAAAGAATGCCACCCAATACTCCCCTCCTTCGTCACTTCTTGTAACTCAGCCCAATTCAAAAATTCACTACTTCAGGCCATTGTCAACAAGGAAGGATTGGCTTCTTTTGGACGTTGCAGGGCATAGGGTTATTCTCTCCGGAGTCAACATGTTCGCTGCCATGAATTTGTGACACAATTGCCATAACGTTGCTGCTGTAATTCATCAACAAACAACCATGAATTGCTGCATGGCAGCAATTTGCATTCATGGACGAACTTCTAGTTTTTCCTAGTTTAATTTTTTTCTTTCTTGTCGATTTCTGATTTTAGTTTCCATGATTATCAAATGATTATCAATTTTTACATATGTATGCATGAAAACTAAGAAGAAAGAGAGAAGAAAATACCCGAGCAAGGAGGAAGCTGGAGGCCCCATGTTGGACTGAGTCAATTCCTTGACCCCGATTGCACACGGTGAATGGTGGTCGAATTTGGGCTCAGGCTGACAAGGGCTGCCAGGAAGGGAATATACAACATTTCAATAATTATACGAACCGAGTTAGCTTGTACGTAATCCCGCAGCTGCAATCAATGATCCTAATCCGAGTGTAAAGACCCAGAAAAAAATAATAATAAAATAAAATAAATAAAATAATAATAACGTTCGACGCGGTGGGATCGAACGTGGGAAATTTTTTTTTCTTATTTAAAATAATTATCGTTAGCTGGTTAAGTATGATTTATTCGTTTAACTGGTTAAGTGAACTGTACTATTTACCCATTTAACCGGTTAAGTGAACTATACCGTGTAACCGTTTAGATGGTTAAGTGAATCATGTCGATTACCCAATTACTAAGTTAAAGGAGTTACGGTGAAAGGGTGCTTCCACGCACCCTATCCGTTATTTTATATCATTATAAAAAGGGGGTAAAAAGGGGGGGGGACGTCATCTTCATTTTCCTTCGGATTGGTGTTCTCTTTCTCCTAGTTCGGGTAATTTTTCTTCCCTTCTTCTTTTTAATTTCCATGCATGGTATATGTTAAATTGACAATAAAAATTGATAAAAAATGAGATTTAATGTCTTAAATCAATAAGAAATAATTAAATCTCAAATCGATTAGAAAGAAAATAATTAAACGAAAAATATAAACTTCAAGTCGTTCATAGCCGACAAACGACATGAACAGTAGTGACGACGGTGGGTGAAGAAATCCGGCCGGCCGGGGCATCGATTGGGTTGCAATCTGGTCAGGAAAGGTCCCTCAAGGGTCGAGCGTTCCTGGACGACCATCTGATCGGAGCGGCGGAGCTCGCTGACGGCGGAATCGGCGACGCAATGGCCAGCAGCGGAAATGAGCAAAACTGCTGTAATCGACCAATTCCGGCGTTGCCGTGGCCGGAAAGTGGCCGGGGCTTGTTGGGGATGAACCTTGGAAGCACAGCAGAGCTGGTTGGTGGCAGCCGACGGCGGTCGATGGCGGTTGACGGCGGCCGGAGGCGAACAAATGTCCTGGTCAGGATTGAAGGTAGTGCAGAGGTGAGTCAATTAACGGTGGTATATTGGCTGGTGGTGGCTGGACGGCGACGAGAAGTGCGTCGGAAAACACCCGATTTCACCTCTATTTTAGAGAGTTGGGGAAGAAAAAGATGGCAGTTTTGTAAATATAGGTTGATTCGACACCAGTTCGAGTTAAAAAATAATATCAACTCGAAATAAATCTTTAAAAATAATTAATTTAATGAGATACGAGTTAAGTGCATAAAATAATAATTTAATAAATTATTATACGAAATTACGATATAAATAAAATTACGGTATAAGAAACGGTTAATAATTAATCGGCTTATTAGAAACGGTTAAATTAAATCTAGTGGTCAATAAATTATAATCATATAAAAATTGAACCTTTATTAAATTAACTATATTAAAATAATGGTATTAAAAATATCCTTGAATTAGGATAATACAAATTAGTTAAAGAATATACCAAAAATAGTAATTAAATTCCTAGTTATAAATTAATAGTTATTTTATTAATTGTCAAGTAAGAATTGTAATGAGGATACTTAATTTAAAATGCTAAAAAGGACTTAAATGATTATGTCACATGAATAACTAATTATATCAATAGAATTGTTGAAAATTAAATATAAAATGTGGCATACTATATATTGACGAAATTTATTGGTTATATTAGCCATGTAGTGCATGCATTTTCTATGCAAATAAAATTATAATTATGTATAATTTTATATTCTCATTCAGATTAGGATCGTGGTCGGCCTGAGCCCAGATTTGACCACCATGCACCGTGTGCAACCGAGGTCAAGGAATTGACTCGATCCGACACGGGGCCGCAAATTTGTTTTAAAAATAATAATAGATGGAGTGTAGCGGAATGCCTTGCCTCCCCGCATAATAATAAATGGAGTGTAGCGAAGTGCCTCCCTGCATAATAATAATGAATGGAATGTAGCGGAGTGCCCCCCCGCATGATAATAAATAGAGTGTAGCTGAATGATAATAATATATGGAGTGTAGCAGAATGCCTCCCCGCATAATAATGAATGGAGTGTAGCGGAATGCCTCCCCGCATAATAATATATGGAGTGTAGCGGAATGCCTCCCCGCATGATAATAATAGTAGGAGTGTAGCGGAGTGCCTCCCCGCGTAATGAAAAGACTTTGGAATAGGGAGTATATTTGACTTGCTTCCTTAATTATACGGTTTAGTGGTTTTATCACTAACGCGGAATTTCCTCCGCAGGTGTGCAGATACGAAATTAGGTGGGAGAAGCCATTGACTACCAGAGCATGGAGGAAGATAAACATGATGTAACACCCCGATTTCGGTTCACCTAAGAACCGAATCAGAAATATTGTGATCGAGTCGAGTCATGTTTAATATTATTAGTAAGTGAGACTCGATCCATAAAATAGATCAAAATAACCACCCTCTTGGTGTCATGATAATGGAAGATATTGTTAAATAAACATCAAAATACATCAAATATAAATAAATGCAAGGAATTAAATATTAGGTTGAGCTCAAGTGTGTATAGCGTCTATCTGTCCTTCCGCGGAAGTCGATACAGGATTTGCGAGACCTACATATATTATAAGAAAACCGTCAGTAACGAATGTTACTGGTCCGAAAAATAACTAATACAATCTGGAAAATGGGTATTCCATTACCCACGAAAACATATGAAACTTCAAGAATGCCTCACACCGGGTAGTAAGCAAACATACTTAAACAAATGCCGGCTCGCATGCACGGCTCATAATCATAATCATAC
>JAVDBV010074745.1:0-11930 GCA_032619315.1 Piper longum
TATATATATACACACACACACACACACACACACACACACACACACACACACACACACACACACACACTTTCAAAATGTTCTAAAACACGATAATCCATCATCGCATACCATCATCATCATTTTAACTTTCATTTGAACCGAGTCTGAGCTCCAAGGTTCCTTGTTCATTCACATTTGATTATTTATTTTATAGGCATTTTTATCAAAACATAAATCAACAAGATTTTCAATCACACACAATTAACACGCAATCATTAAACATTACACATGGTAGGTACATGTGTGCGTGACTATGTGCTGCTCCTCCGTAGTCCCAACAACTCTCAATCATCGTGATCCTCACCTACATATAGTAAAAAAACCGTCAGTAACGAGTATTACCGGCCCGAAAAATAACTAATATCAAACTGGCATAGGAGGGCTAACCTTCCTGTTGAATAAAAACCATATACTTCCTCAAGAACTCTCACAAGAGCATTAATGGGAGTTGTCGCTCTCGAGTCGACAGCGTCCCCTTTCCATATCATTCTCTTGCCTCGGCCATTTCATCTATTGTGTCTTGCATCAAGTTTCATTCTCATTCATCTCAGCCTTCTACATCCTCCATATTACTCATGGCCTTGAGCACGAAGGCCGAGTACTCTCAGGCAGTCGCCTTTAGTACCCTTTGAACCACAAGTCTGGACATGCGCTGTACTTAACAGTACCCATAAACCTCCACGTTCTCCAGGTGTGAGGAACTCAAACGTAGAGTTGTCAAGATCCCTCGGGAATGGAGTTGCCCAGAGCCCGCTTTGACTGGCCAGTGCCCTCTCGAGTAGCACAGTCGTCGAATTCCCCTATCATACATCTCACTAAAAACACGAAAAGTACATATATATAGGCCTGGGTAGGGAATTTAATAAAATAGGCCCGAAGGCATTATGAGCTGGATCTGAATTTTGAAAACATGTTCGAAGAATCTCATCCTCGAGGGTTATTAATCCGGAAATGCAATCGGCTAAATGACCCATGTAGAGTGGGATCCAATAAAACGCCACTCGACACATCCTCTTTCCTGTTCTAAACAAAACACGATGGAATAGCGCAAAAATAGAGAGTCCTAAACGGACCTGGTAGAAGCTCCAAGCGTGGTTGTGCACCTAAGCGGCAAGCTCTTACTCCGTACCTACACATCAAAACTAAATACTAACGCCCGTTCATGATGCATTCACACACCCTATAGCATACACACATCATCACGCATCAATCAACATACATCAATAGTAATCAATATAAATTTTCCTAATCTACGTTGCATTAGATTACAATAGTTGCTTAATTGACCTAATTAATCACTTAGCATTCATTTTAATATCACATAGTCACACATGCATCCATATTTTTATTAACATAAAAACACACAGAACACGAATCATCCAATCATAGTATCCTAGCAGGTTGAGCGAATAATCATTAATTCTAAGTATTTAGATTAAAATAAATTATACCTCGCGAGTCGTCAATAATTGGCGAGGCTAGGGTTTCGTCACGTGTATCGGAGCTCGAATTCGGCACTTGGCAGCATCCAAAGTTGGATTAGGTTCTACTAGATGAACTCGATGGAAGACTAAGAAAATCCGGTTTTCCGGCAAGTTTAGCAGTTTTCCAACGGGTCTCGGCGGTTTTCCGGCGGCTCCCGGCAGTTTTCCGGCGATTGTTCCGGTGGAGCAATCAAAGGTAATGGTCGGCACCATCTCGGCGATCTCGTTCCAATGGTAGTAACAACACAGCTGACCGCCACGACGATAGCCGTCGGCAGCGGCACCAAATCTGGCCGCGCGGTGGGTCGCTCCAATCGGGCCCACGGCTGGCCTCGACATCGGTGCTGGGTAGGGGGGAACGTCGGGGAGGTGGTGAGGGTGGTCGTCGACGTCATGGCGGTGAATCGGCTCCGTGAACAGTGGTGGCGTCGCGGCGGCCCGATCGTGGCCGGTGATGGTCGGGGCGGCATGGCGACGGCACGACGCGGCGGGGTGGGTCAGTCGGCGGCAGGCCGACGTCGGCGATGGTGGCGGCGACAACCCAAGGTGGCGGCAAGGGTTTGGGGGTGAGGGAGTGTTGGGGTGGGGAGAAATAATACCACAATGGCAAGGTCATAAATAAGTATTGATTCAATTCCTATTCGAGTCAAAATAATAACTAACTCGTAATAAATCCTAAAAAAATCTTTAAAAAATTGGGAAAAATCCCATAAAACAAAACAAACACGACAACATCCAAATGACATGCTTTATAACTAATAACCCACCCTAACTACCTAATAACGTATCCTAATGCGTTAATCGGCCTAAAACTATTTCTACTATCAAATCAATAAAAAGAAAAATTACTGTAAACTTTCATATATTCTGATAACTCATCTCACATCATCTCTTCAACGTTATCATCATATATTCAAGTATACGTGACTCTCATCGCTCATAACTCACGTTGGTCTTGACTCAGCGTACCATCTATGAACTGAATCGACTCGAACCGACAGTTGGACTGACTGGTTCGCTGTAATAAAACCTTGACTCTAGTCACGGGTTTTACACAAACTAGGTGAAACAATAAAGGGATAAAACTCTAACTTGAAACTAGTGTTTTACAAAACCCACCAAAGCCAGGACCGGATCCTAACCACTAAAGGTGTCATAATACATCCTACCTTAGGAAAACAAAACATGAAGAGCCAAACAGTAGATAGTAGAAAGGAGTCCTAACAAACTTGTGAGAATTCTCATCCTATTGCGTCCAGTTCGATTTTGCAGGACCTAGTACTGTAGACCTACTCAAACCTTTTATGATGGTATGCATGCGATGTAATCGACACAATAATCATATATGAAGCAAGATGACGTGACATGCAAAAGGGCAAGATGTGTAGGTGTAATAGGGGAACAAGTCAACCAAAATGGAAACCGAGCGTTTCGTGGTTCAAAAATGCGGAATCTCATCTCAATCATCATTTGTCTGGACTTTTTGGAGTAAGTTACTTTGGCTTGGACAGGGCATTTAGTGCAAGTCGCCATTCCTGGATCGAGGGGGGAGTACGTTCGATGGAATAGAGCACCACACTTTATGCTCACATTGTTTCTTAACTAGTTTGTTCAAACTTCATTGGCAAGTTATACATTTTGAGCTAAGCCTAAATTTAGAATGTGCTTGTTTAAGCTAGTTTTGAGCTGAGCCAGACAAAGTTGAGTTGAGCTTTCTTAATGGTTCTACAAGATATTTAAATGCTAAGATAAAAGTTATAAAATTTAAAAATATATAAATTCTTGATATCACTAAAACGTTTGAAGTAAAATATTAAATTATGTTAAATATTTTATAACGGTAAAATATATTAAGTTTGAATTCCGACCTATGAGTTAAACAGAACCAATCAAATACCGAATACAAATTCAAGCTGCACATTTTATTCGTGACTTCTGCTTGGCTTGATTACACCCTTAGGCATATGTATCATAGGTCTTCATTGGAAAACATACACGAAAGTAGGGATATGCACATCCCTACAGCCAAAAGGGAGAAAAAAAATGAACTTTTCTTAGTTTCCATATCATTGAAAAGTAAAGTAGCATTGCCGTAGCTCATGAAGCATTAACAAAGAACAGTTACAAAAATTCCCCAGTCCATTCCCAGCTTTAAAAAATCTCAATCAATCAAATAAGTAAATCATTCCTTTACAAGAGGAAGAAAAAATCAATGTAAAGATTATCCAGAGAACACATGGTTAGCCGGTAACATGAACAAGAAAGGTTAGAAGAACATTTATCCAGTAACATGTACAAAACCTCAAACAGCTATGGAACGCAGGTCTTCAAAAACTGTCCCCATGTTAGGCCTCTCATTTACAGGAAGAATACAGCGCAAAGATATGGCCAGCAATTCTTCCATGGCCTTTCCAGTTTCCTCTAAGCAAGTCAAGTCTCTGTCGAAACAATCCATTCCACGCCCTTCATTAGCACAAGACCTGACCCAATCAGTAAGATCAACAGCACCTGATTGACCGGAAATAATGTCTCCAGCACTCCTCCTAGTCAAGAGTTCCATTAGTATTACCCCCAATGCATAAACATCGGCCTTAAAGGAGGGCACTGGTTTGGTTGTATTAGCAAGCTCAGGAGCTCGGTAGCCAAGGGCTCCCAAGTTCAATATTTGTCCAGCAGTCCCAACAGGAGTCATAAGACGATGAAGTCCATAATCTGTGAGCTGAGCAGTAAGATCAGCACCCACCAAAAATACATTTGTTGGCTTTAGGTTACCATGTGGAAGACCTCTGTCCTGGTGGAGGTAATACAGAGAACGAGCCACATCAATGGCTATTTTCACTCTTTGACTTAAGGATAAAAAAGAATGCCTTCTCGGTGTTGATTCTGTAAATTGCATAAATTTCAATCATAAGCAGGATAAGCAACAAACTAAGGAAATGCAATCTGTTATATCATGTCTCCAACATGTTCCACTTGTTTGGATATTAAAATACCAAGTTGTCCTCATGGACCAGTTTCAATCACGGTTTAAGTCACAACTTGATGGAAATAAATTTTTTGAAACAGTATGTCTTTACTTGTTAAAGTTGCATGGAAGCATGAACCGAAGGGACTAAAAACAGACCATAAATCTCTCAGATCCTTGATATAAAAAACGTTTGATGCTAAACTATAAAGAATAAAGATGCATTTTAAGACAAACTTACCATAAAGATGCAGCGCCAAACAATCTGCATTGACATAATCTGCAAGAATCAATCTATCTTCTTCCCTTGGCCCCCAGTAGTAAGCTCTCAGAGATACAAGGTTCGGGTGTCTGATACTTCCAATTCTTTTCATTTCCTTGGCAAACTCTTTCTTCTGTTTTACCAAACCAGCTCTTAACCACTTCACAGACAAAACATGTCCATTATCTAGAGTAGCTTTGTATGTGGTCCCGTGGCTGCTTCTCCCAAGAACTTCTGCTGGGGCACAAGACAATTCCTCTGCTGTGAATGCAAGTGAAATATCTAGGAAGAACAAATCACCAGACAGTCGATCTGGTGAATAGATACTTAGTGGTACATGTTGCTCAGGACCATAATTTTCACCAAAACGAGGAGATGATAAGGGAGATCCAGGAGAAGTCATATACCTGCTGGTCAAGGGATAATTACCACCCCCAATGTTAGAATCACATTCAGCACCACCCACAATATATTCCTGTTTCTTAGAAACTGATCTAGATTCTGAAGAAAGCAAATGGTCATTGGAAATATTCAAAGAAGATGGAGGGGGTTCAACATTTTTGGGGCTGTTGAAAAAGGATGGGCGTGAAAACAACACTCTATCTGCATTTCGTTCAGTTCCTTGGCCATATATACCTCTTTCATGTATCTCTTCTTGTAAATGGGTTCTATAATAAGCCAGTGACACAAAAACGATCATCGTGAAGGCAGCGACGCATCCTATGATAATAGCTACCTTGATTTTGGACTTTACATGGCCATGCCGCATTTCACTGGGTACATCAACACCATCTGTGATACCACCACCAGTGGGCTGCCGGCCACTTGGATCAATAACAAGAAGGCGATTACCTGGATAAAATGATGTGATTGGAAAGCCCCTCAAATTTTCAGGAACAGGACCTGACAAATTATTGTAGGAAACATTAAATGCTTTCAGATTCGACGATAAATTATCAGGTATTGTTCCTTGAAAGCTGTTCCCTGAGAGATCAAGATACTTCAATTGGTCCAGCTTTTGAAGATCACTGGGTATGTGGCCTGAGAGACTGTTATTTGCAAAACTAACTGAAATCAAACTTCCCATTTTACCCAATTCTGAAGGTAAACCACCAGTCAATAGATTACTAGCAAGATCTAGGATTTCCATTGGCGAAGAAGAGGTCCAATTGTCTGATTCAATTTCCGGTGAATCCTGAAGCAGAACTGTTCCAGTAAGATGATTGTGGGAAAGATTCAAGCTAGTCACAGACAAGGAGTTAAAGAAAGGCAATGGAATGGACCCTGAAAGCTTGTTCATGCTGAAATCAACAGACGTTAGCCTCTGACAGCTCATTAATGAAGATGAGAGCACACCATCCAGCGAGTTACTACTTATTTTGATAGACTTCAAGCTTTTACACTGAATTGCCGTATCAGGAAAGCTTCCTGATATAATATTTGAACTTAAATCAACATGTTCCAGGTTTTCACTCCAGTGAACAATTGCAGATAGGTCACCAGATAAAGCATTGTTGCTCAAATCCAAAATGGTGCAATAATCCAAATATTGAGGCAATGGACCCGACAATTGATTTGATGAAAGATTCAAGGTCCTCAAAGTAGAAGACTTAACATTAGGAATAGAACCTACACTCAAAAGAATATGACCAGTGTCAGGAGTGGAGTAAAAGGTGCATAAAATAAAATCTGAAAGAACAATTTTAATCACTTTCCAAAGTTCAAAAAAGTAAATCCAACTTGCAATTCCAAATTTGCACCGATACTATTGTAGAAAAATTTTAAAAAGTACGAGGACAAATATAAATTGCAGTGTAAAAAGGAGATCAGGTAAAATGAAACACGTAGTCAAGTAGTAAATTTGCACCCAAACACAGTACACAAACTGCCAAATGATAAAACTCATACTTCACCCTCACCATATATCTAGTCAGCCAAGAGCCCACACAACAGTGTAATGCAGAAGGAAGTCATGTTAAATTTACAACTAAAAACTACAAGTGTTGTTAAAAATTTTCCCATTGGAGAATCAGATTAATTTGCTAACCACAAACAGTCAAATTCACTACCTAGATCCATGCATATGCATAACTATACAGAGAAGACTTACCTGTAAGCATAAGCCAATACTAACTATAAACAGAAAATTTTCAGCAGACAAAAGAACACAGAAAATTAACTTCTAAACACAATCGATGAAATGTAACGGGATAACCTAACCTCCATTCTAGGCATGTACCTTTAACTTGTAAGAAGGGACACGTTGATTTAAAATTTGCCAGGCATGTACCTTTAAATTGTAAGAATGGCCACGTTGATTTAAAATTTGCCTAGGGCTCCACTTAAGCGGTTATTTCCATACCCACAACTTTTAATCCTTCCCCAAAACAGCGAAATGTCCTGTCCGACATCTTCAGTGGACTGATTTAGAAGCCCTTGTTCTAGTTAAAATCATTTACACTGTAAACCTCTCAACCTTTTTATTTGGAGGCATTGCTAAGCATTCTCAAACAATAAATCAAACACTGCTACTTCTTTCCTTCTACCACCAACTACTACTAAAACCAAATTCTCCAAGTATCCCTATCTGGGTGGTCTGAGTGATAAAATCATACAGTAGAAAAAATCCATCATATAAACTTCTACAAACAAAAGGTTACCAGTAAACGCATTGCCACTGAAATCGACCTCGGACAAAGGTAAGGAGGTCCCAAACAGAGCTTCGGGGAGTTCACCTCCCAACTGATTGGCCCCGACCCGCAGCACCGCAAGAGCCGGCGTCGACCCGAAAGACGGCAACCGACCATTGATCTGGTTGCCGGTCACATCCAGCACCTGCAGATTCTTGAACAAATCGATGGCGTCTTGGGAGAAGAAGCCACCATTGAGGCTGTTGTAGCTGAGGTTCAGATGCCGGACCGTGTTGGCCAAGCTGGACAGGTTGCCGGTGTCCATGAACAGCTGCCCGTAGAACAAGTTGGCGCTCAAGTCGACGAACTCAGCGTTCCGGAGCTCGGAAATCAGACCGCCGACGTCGCCGTAGAGCCGGTTGGAGCCCAAATCCAGCACCTTGAGCTGCTGCAGATTACGGATCCCGGCGGGGAAGCGGCCGGTGAAGTTGTTGGAGGAGAGGTTGAGATAGGAGAGGCCCCAGAGGTCGGAGATCCGGGCGGGGACGGGGCCGTAGAACAGGTTGTCGGACAGATCGAGGTGACGAAGGGTGGCCATGGATCCCAGCGCCGGGACGAGGCGGCCGGACAGGAAGTTGCCGGAGAGGGAGAGGTTGGTCAATGACCGTAGCCCGAGCAGAGTCGCGAACTTAAGCTCGCCGGACAGGCCCAGCCCGGACAGGGCCAGGCCGGAAAGGGTGCCGTCGTCGGCGCAGGTCACGCCGTGCCAGGCCCTCGGGCAGGGCCCGTCGTCCGAGCGGATGGCCGCCGCGTCCCATGTGGTCGTGATGCGCCCGCTTGGATCCGACCGTATGCCCTTCTTGAACTCCAACAGCGCCCGGACGTCGGCGTGGAGCGCGTCGACCAGCCCCGCTGCAACCGCTGCGAGGCACCAAAACCATAACAAGAGGCCAAACCAGCCCATTTTTTTTTCTTTCCGGCTATGGATTCGGAGACCTAGCTCCTAAAATCATGGAGGAGGTGGAGATTTTCGCAATGTTGCAACGGTGAAGGAGTTTGAATAGGGTTTGTACTGGCAACTACTACAGACCCCTCTCCAACCCTAAGAAACGCCCCACTCGAAGGGCGTGGTGTGAGTGTGTAAATGGGATTTGGCGTCATTATTGTTAGAGACAAAAGAATGGAGATTGACTTCTCGCCGTTTGGTTTTATTTTTTCCCGACACCTCATTCTCACCACATTTCTAACATAAACATACCTTATCCTATAATTATGTGGATGCATTTAATAGCTAAAAATCATATTAACATAATATTATGTCGAATTATTTGTTTATTTCTAATAGTTTTAGTCTATCTATATATAACAGTTGTCGTTTGTTTATTTAATTATTTGTTTATTCATGATAATTTTAGTTTATTTACAAAAAATCACAATTTATTTTTAAAAAATAAGTAATTTTACAACACAATTAAATACTTAACCAAACACACCACACTTAAAAGTTGAAAGAGACCCTTAAAAGAATCAAAATTAAGAATTTCTCTCCAGAAAAAGTGTTTTTATTGTTGAGTTTGTTTTATATTGGTCGTAAATAATGTTGGTGACGTATGTATAAGTTAATGAAAAAGTTTAATTCTTTATAAAATTGCTGAGTTTGTTTCGTATCGATTGTAAATAGTATTGGTAGGATATATATAGACTAATAAAAATACTTTATTCTTTAAATTAGAATTAAAAGAGACTTGTCACCCTTATTATAAGTCATTTTTAAAGATTTTTTTTAATTTTAATTACAATAAATAAAAGGTTTTTATAGTCTAATAATATCATTATTTTGGTAATTTAATTTATAAGTGTGAGTGATTTTTATAAAATTGATAATTTTATGGGTATTATACTTTTAAATATCTTAAATTTTTAAAAATATATCCTTTTATGTTAGGACCTTCAAGGGTGGGTGAACATTTTTGTTTTTTTCGCAAAGGAGGAGGCGAAAAAAGTGCTTTTTTTTCTTTCAAAAAATAATGTGGGTAAGGTAAACATTTATCGTTTGAAAGAGGGACGGTAAGCGTAACGGAGACATACGGAGGTGTGATGGGACCCACGCACATGGCGGGCGGCTGTCGCTGTCTCTTTCTACTTTTGTTAAAACAAAAAATAAAGGAGGTGGAATAAGAAGGGACATTGGCCTACCACAGTGGTGGAGCCCTGTAAATTGAAGGCTAAGATTGGGTTCGTGCTGATGATCATACGTTTAGGCGTTTGACAGAGTGCCGCAGGTTGATTTCACCTCGCGCCAATCGTAAGTCTCACGTTATGATTTGCGTGAGCAAGCCGCCCGTTGTACGTGGACCTGGAGTTTTATTCCTGGACATGAAATGTGTAGATATATATTGATTATGGTGTTAAGGTGGTTAGGTTGGTGCCAGCTTGTTTGCTTCCTCTCGCAGTGCGGAATATGGAATCCATCACTGCCTTTATCCGTGGTGGTTCTTTCTTTCTATTCTCTATTTTCAAGGAGCACAATGACATATTAAATCAAGATGAATTTGCAATTAAATGGTATAATGGTGATATATTTAAGATCCAATAATACTTTACATTCTGTTGAGTCTTAAGTTTCGATGATCGTCACCTATAACGCTCTTAAGTCATTTATTTAAAACATGAAAATTAAGTTACAACTAGATCATAAAATGTCTTAGCTAGAGTGATAGAAGACATAATAGTTTTTCAACACTTCGAAAAGCACTTGACAAGATATTTGGGCGACAACAGGTAGCCGATTGAGCAAAGAAGGCACGACCTTGAAATTCGACATAAGATCGGTAAAACTTCAACAAATCGATCTGCAGCTAATCGTAGATCGACCTGAAGCAATAAAATTAGTTCGGGCATACCAAGGCGATGAACAAAAGATTTGACAGATCGTTCGATAGTCAAACACAATTTAGAGTGACAGGCATTCGACAAATCAGTCAACAACCGAACAAAGTTTAATTTTACCAAAACCAGCAATTAAGATTGATGATGTGGTAGTTTCAAAAACGAAATGATTATTATTCTTAGCTAAGACTTGGGCTATAAAATAAACTTTGGGGAATGTATTTTGTGCAATTCTTAGAGGTTACAAATACAGAGCATTAGATAAATAAACCATATTAATTGTAAACCTCTTTGTACTTTAATTTTTCATATCTAAGAATACTATATTAACTTAAAATAAGTGTATTAAACGCTTAGTAATGTTCCTATTCATGTGTTGAGTGTTGGACTTTTAGGTCTTAAAAGTGATTTGTAATAAGTGTCACAAACATCTTTTAATCTAAAAGTTAAATAAAAAAATAAAGTCTTTCTATCAGTTTATATACAAAATCATTAAAATTATCTATGATCGAGTGAGATAAAGTCAACAACTCTCTTTCACACATTAGGGCATCCCTGAAACCATCATCGTCTGACAATCTCACTTTTCATCAAACGATACCCGCCTGTCAAACTCTCATTAAATCATTAAGTAGAACCCATGAATGAAATAACGAATAATCGATGTAGGCAAACATATCTCCTAAGATCGTAATTTTAGTTCTGATACCACATGTTAGGTACCCCTGGGCGCTGATAACATTCTTGGGCCCTTTGAGCCCCAAAAATGACTTGTAATTGGTGTTATGGGTTTCTCTTAATCCAAAAATTAACTCAATAAATAATGTTTTTCTATTAGTCTATATACAAATCACCAAAATCATCCACGACTAATGTAAAACCCAATTTTTGGGTTAGGGTTTTACCCGATTTGAGTTTTACCCTATTTGGGTCAGTATCGAGTTGGTTCGATTGAGATCGGGCCAAACTAGTTTCAGATTATGATTATAGGCTAAGATGGCCATATGAGCATGTTATAGTGGCTGATTATGCCAGACATATAGATAATAAGATCACGAGTTATCAGTGTATACTCAGGTATACGGATTTGTTTGTATGTTTTAGACAAGATTTTAGGCCTAGATTTAGGCCGTTGCGGCGTTTAGTATCCGTTGGGATTTTTTCGGTACATCAATTGCATGCAGCATAGAAAATTTTAGATCACTCGATTGTGCTCCTGCGGGCCCATCTTAATTTTGTTTAGGGTTTCGAGGCCCATTTACTCTTTTTGCCTCGATTCCGACCTATAGAGTCAATTTCAGGACTCGAGTCAGTTTTGAGTTCGGACGGGTTTGATCCGAAATTTCGGTCCATATCTATATAGCATATATCCATAGGTGGGCCCTATTAGGCTATGGGTTGTTGGATGTCCAGATCGTGCCACGTGGCAAAATCTGGGCCGTCCACTCACCCTTATCTTCACCCATTGGTTTCCAAGATTTTCCATCATTTTGAAATTTTCACTGTTACGCCGCTGCCACTTCGACTCGCCGCCGGCGACACCCCAGCCCGCCTCTGGCCACACCATTGGTACGACCGTGACCACCTCACGGTCGGCTTTCGAGTCGTACCCACGATCGCCACCGTCGCCGCCGCAGTCGCCGTCGGAGACCATCTTTTTG
>JAVDBV010074765.1:0-14119 GCA_032619315.1 Piper longum
ATGGGTTGGCTTGGTGATGTCATAGAGGTGTGGGTGTCATACCTCTAGAGGTGTAGGTGTCATACCTATAAAGTATGGGTGTCATACCTATGGGGTATGGGTGCCATACCAATAGGAGTATGGGTGCCATACCTAAAGGTGTATAGGTTGGGTTGGGTTATCTAAAAGTGGGTTGGGTTGGCTAAAAGTGGTATGGGTTGGGTTATCTCAAAACCCAAGAAACTTAGGGTTTTTACCCTAAAGCAATCGGGTCCACTTCGAGAATTGCACGGCATGTCCTAAAAGGGGTTAGGACGGTCTGAAAGGTTATCAAACATACGGTAAGCACACAAAAGGTACAAAAGAGACACAATCCTAACATCTAACTATATACGATTAAATTGGACCAAACATCATAAAGCCGGGCGTGCCGTATCCAAACAGACGTTCCGAACGCTGAAGGAGGCTAAGGCCGGACAACTTACAACATATCATATATAAACCACGGCAAGAATGGCCGGACCCTACTAACTTGATTCAGGTAACAACCGAACCGACAGTAAAGACCCTCGGGCCGATAGCCCGGGTTTTATAGTTTGGCTCGATCTCGCTCGTACCAACTTGATATTGAACCAAATAGGGCAAAACTTAAATCGGGTAAAACCCTTACCCAAAATGGGGTTTTACATCAATGATCTTGTATATGTTCATTACAACATGCGGGTAAAAGAAAACGAGTTGAGGTGGAGGCATGAATATGAAGCAGTTAGTGAGCATTTGAGTTTACAAGACACATTAGATGAGTGGGTTGGAGAACGGGACAACCCATTCCCATTGGTATGTTTAACTAATGATTACATCCCATTCATGATTTTCTGTATGAATTTTTTTTGAATTGAAATGAATAGGGTAAGACTTTTGTATTCAAGATGATTTCTTTGGTTCAAATGTTCGCAACAATGATGGTGAAGACGAAGATGCCGTCGTTGCGAATGAAAGTGATACCACATTGAGAACTGCAATTGGATCGTATTCTACTGCGTCTGAAGGTTTATCTTTGCCACCTGAACCTAAGGGACTTCATCTGATTGAGGGTTCTATGCCTTCTTTTACACAGGGATCTCATGTTGATGCACATGGTAGCTCTACTCTTCCCATTGGTGATAATGATTCAAACTCCGAACATGTTTCAGATGATGAATTAGATGATCTAGAATTGTGCTGAACATTCATTTTTTGGACTTGTATTAAATTGTGTTAAATTGTGGTATTGTGATGATAAATTGTGAATGACATTGTGGTATTGTGAATGCTCTTTCAGGTATGTAATTATATGAAATTGTATTAATTACATAAAGAGTATGTTCTTCCAGGTTTGTCTTTATTTGAATTATAGAAAGAGAATGTTCTTTCAGGTATGTTCTTATTTGTTTTTTCAGGTATGACTCTGCTGTTGGATTGCCATAATTACATACCTTTATGATTGTTGTATAAATACCTGAATTTGTGTTTTTATGTTGAGAAATTATACAATTATGAATTTCAACTATTTTTGTTATGAGTTGTCAAATTTTTTTATAAAACCGATTCGGACCGATTTCGATTTCGATTCCGATTCAGACCGATTCTTGACCGATTCAAAAAAACCGATTTTTGGCCGATTCATACCGATTCCGATTCTGATTCCGATTCATTGGAAAACCAATTCCGATTCCGATTCCGATTCATGCAACCATGCGTCCGCCTGGTCATGCCCGAGTTTGCCAGCCATATCCATATCCATGATCATGTCCAGAAGCCTACCCAACCCAGCCCATTTCTAGTTAACGCAGAACGGGTTGGTTCGGCCCATTAGGTTCTGTCTGGTTCAGCTTGGTTTCGTCCGGTTCAATCCATTTTCGGTCATTTCTTGACCGTTTTCGGTAATTCGAAAGCCCTTACATTAGTTTACATGCGTATTCAAATGATTTAACATGTTTGGATATTATGAGTATTTTTTATTAATTATTTTAGTTATTTATTTATTTGTTCATTAGTATTAGTTTCTTTTTATTTATATATTTGTTAATTATGATGAATGATTATGTAAATAATTATTTTTATTGATAATATATTTATTCATAAGTATTATTTTTATTCATGTTTATCTGTTGTTGATTAATTAATTGATTATTAATTATTTTCTTGTTCATGTTATTATTTACACGTATTTAGTCACATCTGTGTATATTTAATATTTATATTAATATTTCTCATGAATAGTAAATATTAGTAAACTATTTATTTAATTATTTATTATTTATCATTAATAATTATATATTTACTTATTAATATTAGTCTTATTTATGCAAATTAAATTTTATATATTTATATTTATTTATCTATTTGTATTTGTATGTCATTA
Source organism: Piper longum (assembly GCA_032619315.1). Lineage (NCBI taxonomy): Eukaryota > Viridiplantae > Streptophyta > Magnoliopsida > Piperales > Piperaceae > Piper > Piper longum. The sequence goes on from JAVDBV010074765.1 coordinate 2,384, forward strand.
TATATTCTTGTATTGTATAATTATGATATTATTTTGTGATTAAAGTATTATTTATGTTTATGTATTTATTACTATTTAACTATCTAAGAACATATTTATTTCTTAATTATTTATTAATTACTATTATTATGTCTCGATTTGTGTGATGTATGTTTAGCTGTAAGTTTATTTAGTACCGTCTTATTACTAAGATGTATTGATGATATAAGCACACACCACATGCATACATCATATAGGGATGTTAGTATTTTATTTAGCAATAGGTTCCGATGTAGGCTTCGGAGTTCGAGCTCGCCGTAGATGTGCATAAACGCTTGGAGCTTAGACCACTAGCCCGTAGGACTCTCTTCGTCTCTGCTTGATTCCTTGTGTGTAGAGTTTGATCGTATTTTATACGTAGGATGACATTGGCGGAGTTTTATCGGATCCCTCCGATTTCGGGCCATTTAGCCGTGTTTTCTACGCAAGTTTAAAAAAACTATGAGGATGAGATCCCTTGTTGGTTTTCAAACTTAAGCTCTAGAAATTTATGATATAAGCCTCTTCCCAAGCCTATTATATAAGTACGCGCTATTTTACGGATTTCACGAATAAGAGAATGAATGGTACGGAGATATGTATGGACAGTGCTAGTATTCCTTCAAACCATGAGGTAGTGCGGGTGTATGATGGTACTGCGTAATGCAGCGCATTTCCAGAATATGTGGCACTAACTTAATTATTCCTTTTGCCACTCGAGTAGAGTGGCAGGTGATATGGAAGGTGTGAGGGCATAAGCGTTGTATGTATGTATGATTATGATTATGAGCCGTGCATGTGAGCCGGCATTGATTATGTTTGATTACTGCCCAGTGTGAGGCAATTCTTGAAGTTTCATATGTTTTCATGGGTAATGGAATACCCATTTGCCAGTTTCTATTAGTTATTTTTCGGAATAGTAACATTCGTTACTGACGGTTTTCATATAATATTTGTAGGTCATGCCAATCCTTAGTCGACTTAGGTGAGAGGACAGATAAACGCTATACACACTTGAGCTCAACCCAATATTTACTTTCTTGTATTCATTTATTTTGATGTGTTTTTATGTTTATTTCGTAATGTCTTCCATTTTCATGACATCAAGAGGGTTATTTCGATCTTTTATATTTATCAAGTCTCACTGACCAATAATATTAAACATGACTCAACTCGATCGTAACATTTCTGATTCTGTTCTTAAGTGAACCGAAATCGGGGTGTTACATAGTTTGACCCAAAATTGCATGCAATTCGGTTTAGTAGTTTGTGTGCTCGGAATTTCTCGCTTTTTGTGGTCTAGCATGTAGTGGTTAGCACAAAGGCATTGGGTGAGTGCCTATTAAGTGTTTAAAGTATAAAATATTTGTTCATTTTTTATTATGATTTTGTAAATCTCAGGTATAAATATTATAAATTAGGTGATATTTTGTATTATATTTTAATTAATTAATATTGTATGAGATATGCTTAATTTTGGAGTTTAAATGCAAAAAAAGATGAAGAAAACAAAAAGAGAAAAGCGTAGGAATGGAAGGTCATGACACTCGGCCTCACCCAATGATAACTACATGGAGTTCACAAAGGCACAAAGAAAGGGTGTTGATGGCCTTGGGTGCATCCTTAATACTTAAAGATTGGTTGAGCAAGTCAAGGAGTTGCAATTGGACACCTGTTTGGGTGCGGGATCGTCCGCCCCTGCGGGCTGCGTCTTTTCAGATCCGGGTTTGAAGGTTCCGTAGGATTGAATCCCCAAGTCAGTCTACGGTAAGATTGATATTCACAATCCACTAATTTTTAGTTCACGATCGGCTAGAACTAAATGGAATTACTTAAAGTACAATCTTAGTAAAATTTCCCCCCACTTTTATTCTTTGACTCCATACATAATTTATCCCTTGCTTCAAATTTGGTCGTGTACTGCTCCAGCGATGAAATAGACTTCACGGTTGCATTGTGATGTGAAAAAATAATGAAATCACAAGTTTTTTCTTGTAAATTAAATATCCAAAGTCCCGGTTCACAAACAGCTGAGTGAGTCTGGGTGCGCCAAGCAATTCTTGGTCCATGGTGCTCCCAAGACAGATCTGGACGTGGGCCTTAGATTTCTTCCGATCAACGCACTTCTTTCTTTCAGCCTTTCTGGAGCAAAGAAGCATAGCAGCCTTATCCCCTGTTTCAATAGCTTGGGCCAGGCACGAGAGGCAAGAGCCCTGAGCTTCGACGCCTAGCACAATAGAAATGGCATTTTTCAGAGGTGATGATCCTCAGGCAGCAATGAGCAAAGACTTTGGTGAGGCAGAGATCCTACAACAACAACCAATCTGCTCCTCAACTTTGATAGCGGTGTATCACAACAGAGGTTGGACGCCTCATCTCGTTCTTGGTTGCAGTAAACAGCAGCAAATAACAACTCTTCATGGCTAGCTTCAACTCACAATCAGCAATGCTTCAATAGGCAGCAACATTGTTAGCTTTTCATACTCATGTGGCAGCAATATATTTCTTCTCCTCAACCAGCCTCACAGGACCAGTATCCCTTGTTTTGCAGCAACAACCTTCCTCAGCAGCAAAACAAAGCAATGACACAATCGGGCACAACACAGTTCTACTGAGGTAGAAACCTGTTCTTTGATGCGGCAACCCTATCAAGAATCTCCAAGAGCAACCACGTCTCTTTTCCTTCGACAAGTGGCAAAGACGTGCAACAACTGACCCACTCCTCAACTTTGATAGCAGAACTTCATGAACTCTGTTTCTTGATGAAGCGGCAGCAATCCGCCGAATTCCAGCAACTTTCTCCCTACAAGGCTTCGACTTTACTAGGTAACAAGGACACTAGTACTCTTGTTCCCGTAATGGTAGACTCCAACAGTGGTGTTTGAGCTCTCAGGTGGACAACTTCTTTATTTTTTCTTGACGGCGGCCATAAAACCCTCCAAAAATAATGAGGTTATTTTATTTAGAGTTTTGTAAATTTTAAGAATGAATAATAAATAATCTTTAATTAAATTAATTTTTAAGAATCAATATCATAAATAATCAATTATAACCTTTATAGTACATGTACAATGATATTTATAATTAATTGCTTTAACTCAATAGTCAGTTCTTTTGACTTTTCGTTATCGCGCAAATGACTAGTATAGTTATGTGACTATATTCTTTTCCATAAAATTAAATATAATGACTTCTTTAATTCTACACTTAATCTTTTATATAAAAGAAAATTCTATTGATGTTAAATAAAACATACTCTAGATAGTTTGTGAGCACATTTTGCTCACAAAGGGAAGGCTTTAAAAAAGTTTCATTCATATTATGATCGTATGTCATAGGCCTCAACAAAATTCCATGTCCGTATAATTACTTAAACTGTTATATATTCCTAATTATGAGTCTTGGTTGACCTGAGTTCATATTCAACCATCATGCACTGAGCGCAACTGGGTAACGAATTGTTTCAATCTGACACGAGGCAGCACACACAAAATGTCATATATTCATATTTGAGAGTCTCCGACACAAGACAACACCTACAAAATACCTTATATTCGTATTTGGGAGTCTTGGTCGGCCCGAGCACATTCAACCACCATGCACCGAGCGCAACCGGGGTGAATGAATTGTATCTATTCGACACGAAGCAACACCCACAAAATTCTTAAATAATTAAATACTTGCCCCCATGCCTAAAGGGGTGACAGGGCATGCTGGCGCAAGGCGGCTCATTATGCACTTGTGATACCGAGAGGGTGAGTCAATAACAAATATCAGTAACTACAGGTCGAGGGCCACGTAGCATGTGTGCGCATACATGAGATTGTAGTTGGATGGGCTGCTATCCTCCCCGCATATTAAGAGCTCAGCATAGGCTTATAATCACTAAAAGTTGAATTAATGTTGTTGTGGAATATATTAACTTGTTTTTTGGAATTATATGACTTAGTGTTTTTAATACTACACGGAATTACGTCCACAGGTACGAGCATGGAAGGATGGTAGAGTCGAGACAGCTAGAGGACAATGTTATTGGACTATTCTTTGCATGACAGTGGGATTTTCGTTCGGTTCATGGGGCTTAGATTATTCCGAACTAATATTTTATTTTAAAATATTGAAAATTAAAATAAAATTAATTTACGAGACATTTAGTTTCGTATAGTAACACTTGGCTTGTGGCTCGGAACGGGCAAGTCGTTACAGGTGGTATTAGAGCTGTGTTTCCCATGGAACCATGCAAATCAATCCCGACCTTGTTGAAAGTCTAAGAGTCCACTGTCCCAAGGGTAAAAAAAAAATTATAGAAGCATTCACCATTCTTTTATAGTATTAATTTTTATTGTTTTAAATGGTAATTATATGTGTGCCACTTATGTGTCATGCTATGTGCACGTGACACCTAAACCAATGAGCGTATATGCCGCCTTTACAATCAAAGGTATTATCTAGGTAGTATGGGTGGGATTGAACACCTATGCGATATGGATAACAATGTCACGGGAAAGTGTGGCTCACTTTTGCTATGAAAAAAAAAAACACTACAAATCGTAATTTTTCTAAAATGATTTTTTTAAAGAAAATGTGAATACATTTAAATAACCTCTATAGAGCTAGATACAAGTATACCAACGCATTAGGGAAGAAACGCCTAAGATAGGATAATAAAAAAAGTTTGATAAAGGAGTAATATTCTCATAACCTATTATATTTTTTTAGGACAAAAATTCCCAAGCTCGAAAGATTGTAAAATTCTAAATTTTCTCCTTATTATATTTTTTAGGACAAAAATTTTCAAACTGAAAAGATTGTAAAACCCCAAAAAAGAATAATTAGGCTATTTTATTTAGGGTTTCGTAAATCTTAAGAATGAATAATAAATAATATTTAATTAAACTAATTTTTAAGAATAAATATCATAAATAATCAATTATAACCTTTATACTACCGGTAAAATGATATTTATGTATAATTGCTTTAACTCAATAGTTAGTTCTTTTGACTTTTCGTTATCACTCAAATAGTTGGCATAGTTATGTGTGATTATGTTATTGTCTATGAAATTAAATATAATGGCTTCTTAAATTTTACACTTATTCTTCTATATAAAGGAGAATTCTGTTGATATTAAATTAAACATCATCTGAATAGTTTGGGAACATATTGGACTCACAAAAGGAAGACTTTAGAAAAGTTTCATTCATATTATGATTGTGTGTCGTAGGCCTCCAGGTCCGTATAATTACTCGAACTGTTATATATTATTAATTGCGAGTCTTGGTTGGCCGGAGTTTACATTCGACCACCATGCATTGAGCACAGCTGGAGTTAATGAATTGACTCAGTCGGACACGTGGCACCACCCACAAAATATTATATAATTTTATTTGGGAGTTTCCCACATGAGACGACACCCACAAAATGTAATATATTCATATTTGGGAGTCTTTGGTGGCCTGATCACATTCGACCACCATCTGCCAAGCACAACCAGGGTTAACGAATTGACTCTGTTCGACATGAGGTAGCACCCACAAAATTCTTGAAAGATTAAATACCTGTCCCCATGCCGAAAGGGGTGACAGGGCGCAGTGGCGCAAGACGGATCATTATGCACTTATGATACCGAGAGGGTGAGTCAATGGCAAATATCGGTAACTACAGGCCGAAGGCCACGTAGCGTATGTGCTTATACATGGGATTGTGGTTGGATGGGCAGACACCCTCCCATCATATTTAGAGCTCAGCATATGCGCATAATCACTAAAAGTTGAATTAATGTTTTTGTGGAATATATTAACTTGTTTTTTTGTAATTATATGACTTAGTGTTTTCAACACTAAAACGGAATTGCCTTTGTAGATATGAGCATGGAAGGATGGGTAGAGTCAAGACAGCTAGAGGACTCTGTTATTGGACTATTCATTGCAGGACAGTGGGATTTTCGTTCGGTTGATGGGGCTTAGATTATTCCGAACTAATATTTTATGTTAAAATATTGAAAATTAAAAGAAAATTAATTTACGACACATTTAGTTTCGTATAGTAACACTTGGCTCGTGGCTTAGAACGGGCGGCTCTAGTTTTAAAACCCGTGACTCGGGTCACAGTTTTATTACAGCGAACCAGTCGGTTCGATTGTCGGTTCGAGTCAAATCAGTTCATAGACCGCAGGCTGAGTCGAGACCGGCGTGAGTTATGAGCGGTGAGAGTCACGTATACCTGAATATGTGATGATAACATTGAAGAGATAATGTGAGATGAGTTATCAGAATATATGAAAGTATGCAATTATTTTTCTTTTTATCGATTTGATCCTAAAAATACTTTTAGGCCGATTAACGCATTAAGACACATTATTGGGTAGTTAGGGTGGGTTATTAGTTATAGAGCATGTCATTTGGATATTGTGGTGTTTGTTTTGTTTTATGGGGTTTTTCCTCATTTTTCTAGATTCTTTTTGGATTTATTACAAGTTAGTTATTATTTTGACTCGAGTAGGAATCGAGTCAATACTAATTTACGAGATTGCCACTGAGGTATATTACCTCCTTCCCCGACACTCTCCATCACCCAAACCCTTGTTGCCCTGTCCACCGCCATCGCTGCCATCGCTGACGTGGGCCTGCTGCCGCGCCGTGTCGTCGCCGTGCTGCCCCGACCAACCCCGACCACCGACTGGCCGCCACGACATCGGAATTGCCCCACGAACCGCCATTCTTCTCAGAGCTGATTCGCCGCCATTTGGGCCACGCCGCCACCATCGTGACGCCGACGACCACCCTCTTGACCTCCTCGACATTTCCCCTCTACCCAGCGCCACCGCCGAGGCTGGCTGTGGGCTCGATCGGAATGACAAACCGCTCGATCGAACTTGAGGTCGCCTCCTGTTGTCATCGCTGCTGCGGCTGCCCTTGTGTCACAACCATTGGAACGAGCTCGCCGAGACGGTGCCGATCGTTACCTTCGATTGCTCCATCGGAACAGTCGCCAAAAAACCGCTCGGAGTCGCCGAAAAACCGCCGGGACCCGCCAAAAAACTGAATTTTCCTGGTCTTCTGCCGAGTTCGTCCAGTCGAACCTAATCGAACTCCGGACGCCGCCAAGCACTGAATTCGAGCTCCGACGCGCGCGACGAAACCCTAGCCGTCACCAATTGTTGACAACGCGCGAGGTATAATTTATTTTAATTTAATTATTTAAAATTTATGATTATTAGCTCAACCTACTAGGATGCTATGATTGAGTGATTGACGTGTAATATAATTTTATGTTAATAAAGATATGGATGTGCGTGACGGTGGACTGTGTGGTATTAAAATAAATGCTAAGTGATTAATTAGGTCAACTCAATAAGTATGGTAATCTAATATGACGTAGAGTAGGAAAAATTATATTGATTATTATTGATGCATGTTGATTGATCCATGGTTGAGGTGTGTTGATTGATGCATTGTTGATGTGTGTATGCTATAGGATGTGTGAATGCATCATGAACGGGCGTTAGTATTTTGTTTTGATGTGTATGTACGGAGTAGGAGCTTGCCACCTATGCGTGCAACCACGTTTGGAGCTTCTACCAGGTCCGTTTAGGACTCGTCTCTATTTTACGCTCTCATCTATTGCATATTTGATTTACAACTTAAAGGACGGGTTAAATAGCGTTTTATTGGATCCCACTTAACTTGGGTCATTTAGCCGATTGCCTTTTCGGATTAATAACCCTCGAGGATAAGATCCCTCGAGTATGTTTTCGAAAATAAGATCCACCACAAGTTGCATTCGGGCCTATTTTATGAATCCCTACCAAGACCTATATATATGTAATTTTTCTCGTTTGTTTTCTTTGCCCATGTGGGTTGGGGGTGAGAGAAAGATAAACCTAGAGATAGCCATTCTAGAGTGGTATGGAAGAGCCTCCCATTGACAATGAAATGAGAAATGTAAAATGAGAAAGATAAACCTAGAGATAGCCACTTTAGAGTGGTATGGAAGATGTCCCTTGACAGTGAAATGAGAACATAAAATTGGAAATGTGAAAATAGAAAGGTAAACTTAGAGACAACCACTATAGAGTGGTATGGAAGAGCCTCCCATTGATAGTAAAATGAGAAAATGGAAGGAGAAAGATGATTTATGCAGACGCCCTTAGAGATCTCATATGATGTTTTTCTTTCAACAGGAGGGTTAGCTCTCCCGTGCCAGTTTGATATTAGTTATTTTCGGACCAATGACAATGTTGCTGATGTTTTTCTACTATATGTAGGTGAGGATCACAATGATTGAGAGCTGTCGGGACTACGGAGGAGCAACACAGAATCGCACACACATGTACCTGCCGTGTGTAATGTTTATTGAATGTGTGTTAATGTCGTGTGAATGGAAATTTTATTGCATTATATTTTGATAAACTGCATATGAAATGAATGGGTAAATGTAAATGACCAAGGAGCCTTGGAGCTGAGACTTGGCTCTTGTGAAAATAGAAGTGATGATACTGCATTTGGTTATTGATTGTCATATTTTACATCATTTTGAAAATTTTTATATATATATATATATATATATATATATATATTTATCTTTGTTGTGGACAGGTTGGTCCTCATTGCACTTTTAGGGGAAACTCTATCCGTTTTTTTTAGAAATAGATATTTTTCTTCGGATTTCTCGTTATTACTTTCGTTTGATTTTTGTTTGCATATCATGGCATGCATGTAGGACAAGCGTTAGAACCCTAGCATCCCATCCATACTTTACATGTTTGCATCTCTATCTTAGTACGCTGAGGGTAGATCTGGGTTGGCTTAACCGAATCTAGTAGATCAGCGAAAGGTTCGGTCACCGGTGACACTTCCGGGTCGGTTCGTGGGTGAACCGAATCGGGGTGTTACACTAGTAATACTTGACCTAGACTCGAAGATTGATTCTTTGGCTTTGCTTTGGATACTATGGCGGGGCAGGGAACGACCGGCATTGGTTGGAAAGAAATCCACAAAGTCGGCCTTTCAGTATTGCTTTCCCCTATCTTGCTTTCTCCATTCTCCGGCAATGGCGACAACTTCACAGCAGCATGTCCGTCTATACTTCGGTCATGGGACGGCAAGGAATCTCCTTTCTTCTTCCAATCGTACTTCAACAATGAAATCCACCTTTCGTTGTTGCTTACTGCTCTGTTTTCTCCTTTCTCCGGTGACAAGCCTGCATCTCCTTGGCGAGTGGCGATGGTGATGGACTGCCAGCAAGTCTCTGATGTCTTTCCTCCACACAGGGACCTGGCAGCAAGGTGACAGCGGCTTGGTTTGGTATTTGTTGGTCCAGCAAGTTCCAGAGCGGCAACGTATGGGCAGACCTCCATGGTGTAGAGACGTGGGCAAGATAGTGATGAGAATCCTTCTCCTAGACTCGGACAAGGCAGCAAACTCCTCTTCAACCTCCTCAATGCTCTGTTTTTTTGTCTTCTTCCATCAACAACTTTCTAGCAGAATTTCAGCGACAATGGGTTTCGACAGTGTCGGGGCAAAACTTAGACCTACAAAACAATAAAACTCACTTGAAATATCCGTGTCTTCACCGGCTCCGGACATCGACAAGACTTCTCCACACAACTCCCAAAAGCAGCAAGGTGAAGGTTTGCTCGCAAACAGAGGACAGTGCAGCAGCAACCAAGTCAAGCAGCACGATGGGCGGGGCTGGGGGGTCAATGAAGGCTTCTCGTTGGACAGCAACTCCGTGATGTCAATGGCAAGGGCATTCCAAGGCTTCACGTTATCTCCTCCTCTCCTTTGAGGGGCAGCAACAAGGTGGGACAAGGGCTAGGATATCCACGGCGGCGGTAGAAATTCATGGTGTGGGTGGCAGCGTAAAGGCTTTGGTGCAAAGACTTCGTCATGGTGTTCTCCAAGTACAGCAATACGGCTCCTTTCCAGGTAGAGCTTCAAGTAGATGAAGAAGGGATCCAAACTTCAATTGAAATAACATGCAAAATAGCAAAGAAAACCCTTCGTCATTGTTTCTCTGGCCACGACGATGCTCTCCTATGGTGGCAGTCAGCCAGATGATGTTGGGGGGCACTTCAAGCTATGCATTGGTGGGTGGGCTAGGGGGTTGCCGGAGATGGATCTCTGGCGAGGGGCTCCTCCCATTTTCTTTCTTCTCTTCTTTGCTTCTTTTTCTTTTAATTTTTTCAATTAAACGAGCCCCCTTTTCCAGTATTTTAGGCTTGGCTATTCATAGAATTATGAGAGCCTCTTCTGTTCTATGATTACAGACGAGGAATCATAGGCCGTTCAACTTTTTCCACAAATCTTATCGAGAAATTTTGGAACCACCAAGACTTTTTCTTCAACTTTTTCCACAAATCTTCTCCTGTATTATTGGAACCACTAAGACATTTCCTTCCAGAGCGTAAGTCATCCATGTGACTGGATAAGCATAAATCCCAGAAATTATCCACATGATCAGATAAACATAAATCCCAAAATAATCCATGTGATTTAATAAGTACAAATCTTGTGCAAACAACACCATAATTAATTAGATTACATCGAGTGGTGAACTCCCTCTTTGAATTCTTATATGTCATTGACATCTCATCTTTTATATAAAGGGGTGGTAATTTGTTGTTTTGGAGATATGAACTTTTGGCTTAAGCATTTAGTTAATAAGGTAGTTCTAGTTGTTGTAATTTTTAGTTCTTTTTATAATAAAAGTTAATTTCTTTTCCATCATGTTCTTTACTTTTATTATGGAATAATCCTTTAGTTAGTTCTAGAGAATAATAGAACTTAACATGGTTTAATTTGATTCATTTCAACTTATTACTCTTTTATTGATTCAGAGTGTTTGAATTGTCAAGTTGTTAATGCTAAGAGTAAATTAATCACCTATTTCTTAGATTATGAGGTTTAATTAGATTTCGGGAGAAATTATTTAGATTGGTCATAAATAATTCATCATATGACAAGTGTTTTGACTTATTTATCATTGTAGTTTGGAGATACACAACACCATATGCAGTTGTAAGGATATCATCGGGAGGTAGAAATTAAGGAAAAATAATAGATACTTGAGGGAGCGGGAGCCACCATGTCATATAATTATCCTAGATCGGCAATCCGAGGGAATAGAAGATAAGAGTAAGATGTGACGAAGATTAAATTTATGTTAAGGAAAATTTGACTCTTGAATGAGTTTTATCTTAGACTAAATTCTCTTTTTGTTTTTGCTTCGCTCATAGTTCTACGTCTATACTTAACTTAAGTAAATTTATCTCTTTGTGGAACGATAGTAGAAATTTATCATTACATTATTTGTTTCGACCAAAATTTATTGAACAACACCTTGGAACTGTGAGATCCCTCAATTTAGTCCCACATCTAATACCTACCGGGCTAAGATCCTGTTTATAAGTGAGAATGGACTATAGATCTTTAACTTCGGTTAACCATTTTAAAGAAATGACTTAGGCCCATTATGTTGCACTTTGGGCCGGGTCGTTACAAATGGTATCAGAGCCAATCTGGTTCCGTATTAGATGGTGGGCTGGACTAGGGACGTTGGCTAGGCTGCCGGTCACGAACCAAAAGGTCATGGGCTGGGGCTAGTAACGGGCCAAGTGCAGGGACGTTGGCTAGCCTACCGGTCATGGGCCAAAAGGACATGTGCTGGTGCTAGTAACGGGCCAAGTGTAGGAAATTTCGTCCCCGAAATTCCTAC
>JAVDBV010074769.1:0-20394 GCA_032619315.1 Piper longum
GATGTATGTCTCAAAATGTAGATCCAAGTGAGGGGAAGCTGTGTGGGTGGTCGGATTGGCCTGTGGTGGCTCACCGGCGCCGGAAAATAGCCCGAACGGGTGGCGGCGGTGGCGAAAACTGACTCCAAAAATTCCCTCACCGGCGGCGATTGCGGCAGCGCCGATGGTCATGGCAGGTAAGACTGGAAAGCCGGCCGTGAGGTGGTCATGTGGATGTAGGTGTGGTGGCCGGGGGCGAGGCGGAGACTCGCCAGCGGCGAACCGAAGTGGCGGCGGCGCTAAAGGGTGTAAAACAGTGAAAACGGGAGAAAACCAAAAAAATCTATATGGGAAGCTTAGGTTGATTGAACGGCTCTGATCTTGCTACGTGGCATGATCTGGACGCTCGACAGGTTGTGGACTACTGGGGCCTACCTATGGGTATATACATTATAGATATAGATGGAAAGTTCGGATCGAGACCGTCCGAACTCAAAACTGACTCAAGTCCTGAAATTGACTCTATGGGAGGGAATCGAGGTAAGAAGGCTAAATGGGCCTCGAATATTGAACTCAATCAAACTGGGCCCACAGGGGCGTAAATCGACTGATCTAAAATTCCTGTGATGCATGCAAATGATGTACCCACAAAATCCCAAACGGATACTAAACTCCGCAACGACCTAAATCTAGGCCTAAAATCCTATCTAACATATACAAACAAATCTGTATACCTCAGTATACACTGAAAATTCGCAATCTTATTATCTACATGTTTCGCATAATCAGCCATTATAACATGCTCATACGGCCATCTGGGCCCATACTCATAATCTAAAACTAGTTTGGCTCGATCTTACTCGTACCAACTCGATATTGACCCAAATAGGGCAAAACTCAAATCAGGTAAAACCCTAACCCAAAAATGGGGTTTTACAACATTACTATCCAAATCCATAATACATAAGTCTAATAAAAAAATGACACATCAAATGCAATTCCGTGCCATGAGCCCTCCAATCTGTCTGTCTATGCAAGCCATCTACGACTACTCATCTACATATATATAAGAATTGTCACTAATCAAACAAGATTGATTACCGGTCTGAAAATAACTACCGATAATATCAACTGATAGATGGGTGTCTTAAACCCACATAATATCATAAAACTTTAGAAAGTCATACTGGGCGATAAGCAAAGATAAAATAATAAAAGGGTCAGCTCGCATGCATGACAATAAACATATCATGCATAAGAAGCTTACGTTCTCATATCCTTTATATATCGTCTGCCACGATTTTTAGGATGATCAGAACCAAAGTGCCACAATTTGAAAAAAATATGATGTATTATGTAAAACCTTACATACATACATAACACTAATTTAGGGTGTAAAGGATTACTAGTGCAATCTACATATATTTGTACTTCTCATTCTCTTATTCTTGAAATTTCTTAAATTTCTAGTACTTATATTGTAAACTTAGGAAGGGGTTTATATAATAACTTTTTAAATCTTCATTTCAAAACCAACAAGGGATCTCATCCTTGAATTTTTATCAAACTGTGAAAATATTTGATTAAATGGCTTAGTATCTAAGGGATTTGATAAAAGATCACCGATGCCATCCTATGCCTAAAACTCAGTTAAAATTTCATACATAGTGCTAATTGAAGTGAATCAGAAGAGTCCTATTGACCTAGATGAGTTAAGCCCCTCATCCTAAATTAGCAAGCTCACTACATGTAACCTAGCATAAGATTAAACCCAAATCAACCTCAAATTGTATCGACATGTAATTTGAGTCAAAGTCTCAACACATGCATATACACATAGGATATTTAATTAACTTAATTCCTTACTTAATGAAGTGTTAAACCTTATTAAGTACCCCTTAATTAAAGTTTGGGGTTACATGTACCCTTAGTCAAATTCTCATACCTAGGGTTTTGCTGAACAAACTTAAGTGGATAATTTTTTGGTCGGGCCAAATGATGTTGAAATGGGTTAAAATTTAGACCAATGGGCTCAACACTTAACGGGTTAGACACAAAAATTACCAAGTATTAGCCCATGAGCCAACATGGTAAACAAGTCCCACTGAGGTTGGACTAAAGTGTTGGGAACAGTGTTCCTCAGCCGTGCACCAAATTTTCCAAGAATCGTTCATGGGCTTGGAGACTGGAAATGGGGCTCGGTAAGTTAATGTAGTTAGCCAACATTGTGGGATTGATTCTAGTAAGATTTCAGGTCCAAACTCTAAGGATTTGTGTTTGAGTGGGCTCGTAAGTGGAAGGCATTGGCTATGAAGCTGGGTGGACCTATTGGTCTTGAAAAAGTCCTAACTCATGACCTACTTGGTAAAAAGATGTCAAATTTGGATATGATGCTACAGGGATATAACCTAAGTCGTGGGAAGAGTTTCATCTAATTCAATCACCATTTGACTAGGGTTTTGAATTTTATATTCGTAACCAAAGAACTAGGGTTTCACTCTGCATTCTTGCACACTTAGAACACCGATTAATCTAACCACCTATATGATTTTTATTTAATCCAAAAACTTACACATTTCCAGTGGAAAGTTATGTAATTTTTACAATTTTTATTGAAAACTTTTAAGTAGCTCATCATGGAGCATAATCTTAGTGCATGACAAAATAGTCGTAAAACACAAAAAACATACTATGCAATTAGGGTTTTGTTCATGCCCTTTAAATGGTTAGTTTAGTGAGAAAAGTTTCCATGAGCATGCCAATATATACATCTACAAGCATGCAAAAGATGAAAGTCATCATCAAACTACATCAGGGTATAAAATTGTGGAAAGAGGTGGTCAGGTCATATGGACCATGAAAGCTTTTATCTTTCGCCAAGTTTGGCACCCCCTACATGTATATACACAACCTAACAGACAAAGAGATCAACATAAAAGCTATAAATATGAATCTAGTGAGTGTAAAAAAAAAAAAATCATGGGGATTTCTACCTCAAGACCTAAGACCCTACGCTTTGTCTTGGTTTGGAGAGGGCTAGGAAGGACCTAGGAAGACTGAGAAGGGAGTGGAGAAGAGAGGGAAGAGGGGAAGGCTGAAGCAAAAGATTAAAGGAGTGAAAAAAGTGAAATTCAGCTTCTATTTATAAGCTGAAAAATAGTTCTAGTGTAAAGGCATCAGCTGACTGCAAAGGCGCTGGCTTCTGTCAAGCCAGACCACAGAAAGCCAAAAAACCTGGGCACATAATTCCCAGGTCAACTTTTGGTGCAAAGGCACTAGCATCAGAACCCTAAATCTTCAATTTTTTAGAATTTATTGGCGCAATGGTATTGTCCTGGTGGAAAGGTGCTAGAATTTCCTGGTTTTTTGGCCAACGGCACTGTGATGGCATCTTTGGGCTGTCGGATGACCTTTGGAACCATGCTGCTGGTCCCGGGGGTGGCTAGGATCAACCTTAAGGGTTTTAAACACGCAACAAGGGATCTAGACTAGCGAGAGACATTGTCCTAAATCTAATTAGATTTGATTCAAATAAAAACCAAAAAATAACTCGTGGCAGCATAACATCCAACAAGGCAGCATCGAGTAACAAGGAAGAATAAGATCGTGGCCCACACATAGATATCATACATAAATACGCAACAAAAAGGCCAGGTAAGCAACTCAATCTGAGTCGTGACCGAACCAAAAGTAAAACCGCTGGACGAAAAGTTCAGGTTTTACACTTTATACATTTAGGACAGAGTGATAGCCCTCCTCAAACGTAGACTAACTCACACTCAAGTGATTTGTATGATGAACTAAATTGCTATTATCATTAGATTCATTACTGAAATTACATAAGTGGACCATATAAGCCTAAAATTTGACATATTAATGTTGGATATCATATCCATAAACATGGGACTTCAAATAACACAATTGCATGTGTAGGCTAAGGATCATTTTCATGTCTTTTGATGCTATAACTTTTAACAGCTAGGTTCATGTATCTTAATTAACCAAGAAATATATTTGATACCAAAATTGTAACGCCGTAGGGGATTTTTACCCATTTGTGACTTGATTGCGCTAAATTATAGCAAGATATAACTTAATTGATTAAAATTAAGAAAAGTGCAAACTTGAATCCAACCGTCACCCCTAGTCTGTAACTAGAGGATGGGCTATCTTTAATATTGTATGAATGATACTACACAATCACAAAATATCACATCATACATGTTATGATAATAGGTGTCCAAGGTCACTAAGACCCCAACACCACACTTGTGTCAAATGATGGTGGTGGTGGTGGTGTTGGGCCTCCAAAAGGGACTTGTAACAACCAAAGGAAATTCGCAATATATGTCACGAGTCTCTCTTAATCCAACAACTAGCTTAAGAAAGAAGGGTTCCTCATTAGCTTATAAATAAGTCACTAATATTATCCACAACCGATGTGGGATAAACCCAACAATCTCCACTTCATACATCAGGTGAACCTAAAACTATCATCGTTTAGCAATCTCCCCTTCATTAAACAGAACTCACATATTAACACATGACAAACACTCCTTAAATCATCGGGTATAACTCATGTAGAAAACTTTCACAATCGCCATAGGCAAACACCAAAGTCCACTTAGTTATACTACCATTGTTGGGCTCTTTGGGCTCCCAAAAGAGACTTGTAACAACCAAAAGGAACTCGCCGAGTCTCTTTTAATCCAAAAGTTAGCTTAAAAAATGGCTTTCAGCTTACATAAAAGTCATCAAAATTATCCACACCGATGTAGGATAAACCCAGCAGGTGGTGTGAAGCTATAGGAGGGAAGGGGATGATGAGGTGAAAAGGGAGAGGGCAGGGGAGGGATTGATTTTTGCTCTTAAAGTTTATAATTGAGCTTCTTAAGAAGATGCCGTTCTTGGATTTTTAATATTTTTTAAGTCCTCACATGTTCTTAATTTTTTAGGGAATTTTTTAACTTAACACATATCTATGTTCGAATTATTTCAATGATGTGGAAGTGTACACGGTCAAAACAAGTAATATAATGACAAATGTCTAAGTATTGTCCCACACAGATATCAATTTACTTACGTTAATAATATAAAATAGAACTATGAGCAAAACAATAATAAAAAGAAATTTTTAGTTTAATATAAAACTCGTTCTAGAGTTGAATCATTGAGATCTTGGGGTTAGATCGTGATGATTGGATTTAGCTTGTCATGAGCATAAGGTATTGAATAGTGCACTACACTATTAAGGGGGGGAAAACGGGTTTTGTTCCCCTCTTCTGAATTTGATTCAATTCATCTAATATGTTGTCAAAGTAATCTCTATTGGTGAACTATGAAGGAGCCAATTGGCCCAAAGGAAGGTTAGCTCTTGGCTATATAATTGTCATTTTGATATGTGAAGAATTTTAGATTACCATGTTTATAAAATGTTGGCTGAAAGGAATGAAGGTGTCTATGTGGGAGAGAGCTAACAACACACTTAGTAAAATAGTTAGATCCCCTTATGAAGGCTTCAAGTTGACAACTAAAGTGAAAATAATTTAAACACACCAAGATGTAACCAATAAGCTTGAGAAATAAATAGGCAAGGCAATAACCAATGAAAATGAATCCAAAAAATAGGTGATGTGTGAGGCAACACAAGATCAAACTATCAAATCCACTTGCATTGGTGAATCAATCGAACCATACAAATTACTAAGTGACCTTGAGCTTGATTTGTTTATCTCTCTAAAGTGAATAAGTCAAACACAAGGGAATCAGATGAAGTCTGCTAACAATTGAAACAAATCACACAAAATAGAGAAGGGAAGAAAGAAGACAAAAGAGTTTTAAGGAGTTCCCCAACAATACTCCTCTCTTTTATCCCACTAAGTCTTTAAGTTGGGTAGGTCTTCATAGTTTCACTATGACAAATCAACTTGTACAATTACAACCAACAAGCTAGGCCTCCTTTAAAGCACTCCACAAGAGGCAAAGAATCTTGCATTCCTAACACCTCAAAAGCCACTAACAAGTCTTGTTTCTCCAACATCAAGCACCAAGGATCCTATTCAAATAATTCCAAACACCCTTGGAGCTTTTCCACCTTGAAGCTACCCCCCTTCACAAGCTCATACCTTGAGCCAAGAAAGACTTCTAGCCAAGAACCTTCTTCTACAAAGTAAGAAGCTCACACTCTTTCCATACCTAAGGAGATTACAATCAGCTTAAGCACATTTGAGCTAACCTCACATACATGATATCTCCTTGGTTACACTATCAATACCTAGGAATGCAAGCTAATAATAGGTCATGTCAATCTTAACACAAGTTTGAGCTTCCCAAATTGATTCATGAAAATCTAAGGTTCACAATGATAAGGCCCTATTTATAGGTTTCCAACACCTCTCTAAAATAGTAACCCTTGTGAAACTTCCCTATTTGATTTTTCCAACAACTAATTTTAGAAATATTTCCATAACGATCAGCTATCAAATGAGCAACCAAACGTATGCTGATTGTTCACATAAAATTATCCACGTCATCTTCACTTGTTGAACCACTAACAGAAACTTAGCCAAAGTTTCTTCAACTTTAATTTCCTTTCACCATGTCAACCGTAGGGTTCCCAAATCTACCAAACCCTTGACCAAAACTTAGCCAAAATCCTCCTTGACTCCTTGCCACATCATCCCTAGTCCCACAAGCACTTCTATTTACAAACTCTCAACCGAAGGTTTGAAGAACTCTGATGCTTCTCAGCTTCTTACTGAGCCCAAGGTCTGAATATTTAATTAATTTTGACATGTCTATATAATGGATGGTTGACTAATTGATAATCATTTATTGAGATGTTAGTGGGTATGTAAATTCATGCAGATGTTGTCTTGCTCAAAGAACGGTGCATGAACATATGTAGTAATAATATGAGAAAATTATTTAGTTTTACATGTGAACAATCAATCACCCTAAAGGAAGGCTTATTGTTTGACAGGATTTAATGTCAATATTTAATTGTTGCATAAAGTATACCACATATGTTTATGTCCTTATAGTGACTTTTATATCCGCTATAAAAATAACATTCTAGAATTAAATAGCACAAATTTAAGTATTGGAATGAGCACTTTATAATGTGCTTGACTGCGTAGATCTTGACTATGCGTTAAGATTTGTTCGCTCTATAAATTTGACTAGACCAAGCACTATTGGCCATAAAATTGCATGTGAGAAGTAGGAGCTGTCAAATCGTATAAGTCTTATATCATGTAGCTTTTATTCTAGGATCTAAAGAGGGCAATATTCATCAAATGGTCGTAAGGATAGTTTTTTCTCAATGGAGACTAACGAATCATATATATGGTGCGGTGCGACCAATGAACTTTGAGTTTAAAGATTGAAATCACCTTGTATGTAAGCTTAACAAGTCAATTATGGAATAAAGCAGTCTTATTAGCGATGCCAGAATATATAGTTGATCAAAGAATATATGACAAGGTCCATGAGATTAAATTTAAATCTTGGTTGTTTAGATGATACTCTATTAGCAAGCAACAATATGGATCTTTTGCATGAAACCAAAACATTTCTATGTAGTAAATTTGAAATGAACTATCTTGGTGAAGCCACTTTTGTTTTAGGTATACATATATATCGCGATCATGAGAGGATCATGTTTTGATGGTTATCATCTTAGATTCATTACGAAATAAGTTATAAAAGATGCATTATCATTGTGGAATGGATGAGAGCTAGACATGTGTATGCAACTCTTTCACTTGTAGTGATTTGCTTATTGAGATGACCTAAGAGGATAGTTAATATGTGTAATTGGTACATGTCTAATGCAAAGCTCGAGCTTCTTGCCCGACGATTTTAGTTTCAGTTTGGTTGTGACCCAGATCAAGTTGTATACCCAGCTCTTTTTGCCTCATGCTCATGTATGGTATATACGAGCAACAACCTTAATCTCCCCTGGTGCTTGGAGCCGCTCGGCTGGACACTACGCCATTCTGGCTCTTGTTTCAATATATCCTTAGAATCTAGTCTAGCTAAGTTTAGGATTGTGTGCCTCACGAGAATAGTGTGGTTGTTGCATGTTTAGATCCCATTTAGACAATCCTAGCCCATGCAGGATATATCGTACGATTTTCGAGGTAGCCCTAGCCGCTTAGGGTGAAAACCCTATGTGCACACAACCTGCACTGAGTGCAAGGATGCCCTCATAGTATCCATGCACCATCCAATTTAGGGTTAGGCTTTCAGGTAAGGTCGCAAATTCGAATGTCCCTCTTCTTTCTCTCTAGTGTGAAGGTGTTGTGCTAGCATCCTCGCCCCCAACAGTTTGACCAAAACTTGTGTGTTGTTTACTTCATCAAGAGCGTCCCTAGGTTTTCAAGATTTTTCATAGTCCGTCTAGCAAAGGCTAGCTTAAAAGCACTAGTAGAGTGCCCTTCTGTTGGGAGCATGTTCAATTTCTAGAAAAGCTCCTCCTCCCACTTTTCACACTCTCCTCTCTTCACCTCCGACCCCTCTTGCTCCTTGACCTCTCCATCCCTTCTTCAAACCTTCCAACCTCCTCTAGGCCACTCCAAGCTCATCCAAGCACTATGGTTGAAGGTCTTTGGGTAAGAACCCCCAATAGACTTCCCTTAGGAACCGATTGAGAGAAATGTCTCAACTTTACCACTCTTGTTGTGGTTATTCTGACTGTTTGTTTTATGTGATATTGAGTTTTGATTTTTATGATATTTTATTCTTGTCAATATATGTCATAGGAGAAGTAATAACTTAAATTCATCTCATTTGTATCTTTATAAAAATAGTTATACATTTTGGAATGATGTGTGATCACTCTTATGCACTGTTTCAGTAGAAAAATCTGATCTTGCATTGTAGAATGTCTTTTTGCATTATATTTGTCTTTTTGCACTCGCAAGAGATAGATATACAACTTTTATGTTGATAACTTTGTCTGCTATGATGTGTATATGTATGTAAGGGTGGTGCCAAACGTGGCAGAAAATGGTAGCTTTAATGGCCTCTATGACCTGACTACCCCTTTCCCAATTTTTCCATCCTGATGTAGCTTGATGATGATGTTCAAATTTTGCATGCTTGTAGTTATATGTGTTGGAATTCTTCTTTAAAATGTTTACACTAAAATAATCATCTAAAGAGCATGAAACAAATCCTTAATTGCTTAGTGTGATTGTTGTGATGTATGTTTGTTTTGCCATGTTCTGAGATTGTGCTTCACAGTGCAATAATTAAAAATGGTTAATAAAATCAATAATAATGCTATGAAATTATAGTCAAATGATGATGAAATTGTGTGAAATTTATCCCACACCTTTGGTTATGTCCTTGTCATACCACATTAAAATTTGGGAGCCTATGGATGAGTAGATATTTTTGCTCACGCAATAGTTTAACCTAGCTCCAGAAACAATCTAGCCGAAACCTCTTACTTCTTAGCCCACTCAGGCTCAAATCCATGGAGTTTGGCCCTGAAATCTTACTAGACTTAAGTCCAAGGTGCTAGCTAATTATACTTATTGACTCACGCTCATTTAGAGTCTCCAAGCACATGAACAACACTTAATAAAATTGGTGTGCTACACAAAAAAAACTGTTCCCAAATCCTTAGCTCCAACATTTCTAGCCTTTGTTCACCATGTTGGCCCATCGGCCACCACTTGGTATATTTTCCACCAACCATACCCATTGGTCTGAATTTCTTCCCATTTGGACATCATTTGACCCTTCCCAAAAATCATCCAAGTAAGTTTATTCTATTAGAACCTAAGTATGAGACTTATACTAAGTATATATGTAACTCTAAACCTTAATTAACAGTCATTTAATAAGGTTTAATACTCTACTAAGCATGTAATTAAGTTAATTAAGTGTCTTATGTGTTGAGGCATTGACTTGTGTTGCGTGCCAATGTGATCCGAGGTCAATTTGGGTTCAATCTTTGTGGTAGGTTACACGGGTTGAGCACATCGAGTTAGAACAAGGAGCTCGACTCATCCAAGTACGTAGGACTCCCTTTTTCTTTACCTCTGATTGGCACCCTGAGTGATGAGCTTCAACCGAATTTTAGATGTAGAACAACATTGCGACGCTTTGTTGGATCTGTCCGATGTTGTTCCATTTAGCCGAGTTTTTGACATTTTAATATAACTACTAGAATGAGATCTCTTGTTGGTTTTTGAAATGAATATCTAGAAACTAATTATATAAGTTCATTCCTAAGCCTATGATATGAATACGTGCAGGATTTCACAAACAAGAGAGTGGGTGGTATAAAGATATGTAGATTGCATGAGTAGTGCAATGCATAAGGGTACTACATAACACAACTCATTTCCAAAATTTGTGGTATTTTTGTTCCAAGCCACATGAATACCATGGTGGCGATATATGGACGAGGTGAGGGCGTAAGCTTCTAATATGATTATTATTTTTGTTGTGCATGCTAGTCGGCCTTTCTAAGTATGTTATCTTTCCATACTTACTTCTGAGATTTTTGAAGTTTTTATGATATTTTGTGGGCGTTATGATACCCAGTGCCAATATTGATGCATTAGTAGTTATATTTTCGAGCTAGTAATCAACTCGTTTGATAATTGATGGATTTTCTATATTTATGAAGGTATGTACACACGTTAGTGGCCTGCGTAGGTGTGCGGCTCGAGAGGCTTATGGCAGGAAATGGTGTTGTGTGTTTGAGTGTCGTTTATATGACTTATGTACTTTTGGGAATTGTTATTGAGACTTATGTATTATTGGGAACTATGGGACTTTGTGTTGTATTATGATTCGAGCCTGTGCCCTAAACTTGGTTATGATGCATGTGGTTGTGTTAAGGTGATTGTGTGTTTATTAGCATTATTACATTATTGTTATTACCATCATGTAGGGTATTAACTTTGGGGCACTCTAACAATCATTAATAGAGTGTAGGAGTTTCAAAGTCCCAAAACACGATGAAAAGTATATCAGGTACACTAAATTTATTTGTTTACAACTATATGTGTGAGTAGAGAAAAGTAGGTAAGAGGAGCTTACTGTTGTTAGGGTGTGATGCCCTGACATTTGATGATACCTTGGGTTTCATTTGTGGGTATGTGGAATCAGTAACCATGACCCTTGTGTGATGTGAGTTAAGTTCAGCATCATCATAAAATAAGTATTATTACCTTCAAGATTGTATTTAAGTATAAGAACCAGATCATGCCTCCTCATCCTTTAAAGTTCAACCTCTTAATTGCAATGAGAGTGTGCCTCTTTTGTAGTTAGGAGTGATCATGTATGCATTTCTAAAATCACCCTCTTAGTTCTTGGGGAGGTGATGTCCCTCCTATAACTCATAGTGCTTATGCTAGGAGCTACCTAAGTTTAAGAGAATTCCTATGGAAGTATGATCGGCATGCATTGTTTGAAATCCAGAAAGGTGTCCATTGTAATCATCCTTAAGGGTAATGTTCGTACATGGTAGTCCAAGAAATCACTTTTTGAATTATGACATCGCAATTCGGTCTACCCACGAACCAAAAAATATGGGTGTTACATTTAGGGGGAGTGTGCTCATATTTAGGCGAGTTATGAGTGCTTAGAGCATAGGCATTTCATAAGCTTAAAATTGTAATGATCAATTAATCAAAATGATTAACTCCTGCTATGAGTATCAATCCCTTATTGGTCATAGGTTGCATGACATGAGCATCATAAGCATAGCATTCCATTGCATGGCTTCTTGCATTGTTTAGGTATAAACAATGCAAGATTCATGGACTACAAGGTAAGAGTTTGAAGACGTAAAGAGTTGAAGATCTACATGACAAGTTCAAAGAATGTTTTATAAGGAATGACACCAACTATTTAAAGAGTTCACAACACAATGGAGTTGTCTTCATCAACCAAGGTCTCGATGGAAGTATTGAACCTTATCTTGATGAAATAACAATACAAAATCTCTAAGTATGATCATTGAAGTTTATGAACCATCAAAGAAATCAAGATCATCAAGACTCCAAATGAAGAAGAAACATAGAAGACAAAGCAACAAATTAGAGAAATCAAGATTGAACAAAGGAATGAAGTGTTGAAGAGTTCAACACTTTGGTAGGCGTTTGGTTAGGACTTTGGCAACAAAAATAAGGAGGTACAAACTAAATAAGATGGATTTTCAACTTTCAACTGACCTTCAGTCGTGTGTTTGGCAACTTACGACCTTAGGCTTGGTGAGAAGCCATGCAGAAATTGACTTTTGTTACCCTTCAATCAAGGGTTTGGAAACCAAAGAAGAAGTCTAAAGTTAAAGAGTTGAAATGTTTGAATTCGGTAAGCATTTGGTCACACATTTGTTTACCAAAGGTGATCTTCAACAAAACTTCGAAAATCAATTGTGGAATTCAAAAGTTCACAGTAGATTGGTGAACTATGAGGAGATGGTTTGGTAGATGATCAATAGAGGGTTCAGCTGTTGACAACTGGGTTGGAAATAGATGAATAAAAAGGTGAGGAAGCTTCATCAGAGTTTAGTCGTGTGTTCGATAATTGAAGCTAACGTGACTAATTTTAAGTAAACATGTGATTAGTGATCAGTTGATAGTTGGGTGATCGATCTTTTTGAAAAACTTGTCAAAATTAGTAAGTAAAAAGTAGGAATTCGAATCCCAATGGATCCTATTTTGGGAGAGTCTATGAAAGCCCATAAAATAGTGCCTTCGGGGACTATTTTGGCATACCTTGGATGATTTGAACCCCTAGAACTCTTTTGAATCAATCTGGGAAGCTCAAGAATGTGTTAGCATTGGATTTATAAATTAGCTTGTATTCTTAAGTGATTGATTGTTTACCAAGGAGGGATCTAGTTGTGTGAGATTTGCCTCAAGTGTTTGTGTTTGTTTTCTAAACACTCAAAGTGTTGACAGTGTGAGAGCGTCTACTGCTCCTTGTAGAGAGCTGATAAAAATGCTACGAACGTTGTACTACATCTAAAACTCGATAAAATCTCACTCACAAAGCCAAGAGATGAAGCAGGGGATCCTAGTGACCTAGTTGAGTCAAGCTCCCCACCCTAACTCGGCAAGCTCATGCCTTGTATACTAACAAGTGAAACAAAAACCCTAATTACTCACTAACCAACGAGGCACAAAAAATGAGGCAAAGCCTCCATTTATGCACAAAATTAAATAGAAAAATTACTAAATATTTTGCTTAATGAGATGTTAAACCCCATTTTGTAACTTAATTAGGGTTTATACACTTATTAGTAAAATGTCCAACAGTTAGGGATTTTATAGAACAAATTTTAAATGAGACGATTTTTTAGATGGGCCAAATGATATGAAAATGCTCTAAAATTTGGACCAATGGGCCTTGATATTCTAAGGGTTAAGAAAAAATATTACTATACGTTGGTCCATGGGCCAACATGTTAAAATAGGCCCACTAAGGTCAGGCTATGGTACATGGAACAGTATTCTCAGGCCACGCACCAATTTTCCTACGTATTTTTCAGAGGCTTGGAGACTCCAAATGGGTGTGGGTAAACTCTGAGGATTAGCCAACACCATGGGTTTTAATTCATTAAGATTTTATGTCTAAAATCAAAGGATTTGGGTCTAAGTGGACTCGGGAATGGAAAGCATTGGCTAGGTTATTTCTTGAACTAGTTGGACCTATTGGGCTTAGGAAAATCCTAACACAAGATCCACTGATCGAAGGGCTCCTAAAATTTAATATGATGTTATTAGGACATAATCTACGCTGTGGGAGAAATGTCAAGAAATTTCATCACCATATGATTAGGGTTTTAGATTTTACATTTGGAGATAAAGCACAAATTTTCACGCTATGTTCTTGTGCACTTAAAAATACCGGATTAACTAACCACCTATAAGATTTTTAAATTAGCCCAAAATTTACTCAGTTATAGTAGAAAATAAGTAAGTATTTATGTGATTTTTATAAATTTTAATAAAATCTTTAAATAGCTTATTTAGGAGCAAAATCTCAATGCATAGCAAGGTACGTCAACAACACATCATACACCCAATGTGTTTAGGGTTTTGTTCATGCCCTTAATGATGTTATTATAACTTTTAAGTTACCAAAAATTAGCTCCTTCAAACATAAAACCATTCAAAATATTTTAGCAAAATATAACTAGCAATAGACAATATGTACGTCCTTATGAGATTTTACAAATTTTAATAAAATATGTTAGCCAGCTCACTGAGGAGCAAACACTTAGAGCATAGCAAGGTGCATCAACATCACATCAAACAACGAATGCGTTTAGGGGTTTGTTCATACCCTTAATGATCCTATCTTAAACTTTTAACCTACTACAAAGTAGCTCACACAACCCTAAAATCATGCAAAAGATTTCTGCAAAATATAACCAAGATCAGGGTGGAAAAATTGGGGAAATTGGTGGGTAGGCTAGCGGAAACACTAAAGTTGTTACTTTTCAGGAATTTTGGCTCCCATACATACTCATAACATCTTAATTATGAAGATAATACTAAACAACACTTGTAGATATATTTGTGATGAACAAGATGCAATAAAAATCATGCAAAATGAACTTCTACAGCATGATACACAAATTATCTACCAAAACAGTGCATCATACTATACATACATATTGTAAACATCATATCCTTTTACATACACATTAAAAAATGGTGGAAATAAGTCCTACATGCTCCTAACAGAGAGATCTAGATGGAAGAAATACACTAAAAATATATACACATATGAACAACACCCAAACAGACATGTAAACATCAAGGAGGTGAGAGGAGAGTCATTTTACCCCACAAACATTAAGGAAAGGTCTCTTGGGGCTTCCCACCCCAAGACCTACGACCCCTAGGCTTTGGATAAGACTTTAGAGAGCTAGGAAGGGCCTAGGAAGGATGGGAAAAGTGGGGAAGCAAAGGAGGAAATTTTAAGAAAAGGGAAAAGGTCTCTGTGCAAGGGTGCTCACCCAGCACCATTGTGACAGCCACTGCAGACAGAAGCATGAAAAGCCTAAAAACCCACACCACCTAGGTTAGAATGCATGAACCGAACTGGATGCAAACACATGCCTGGGTGCAAGGGTACTAGCCAAAAGAGCGAGGTTTCTAACATGGGTCAAGGGTATTGTGCCAGCGCCATTGTGCCCCTTACCTAGAACCCTGACACTAAAATGTTCTACCGAAGGACATTGAAAGGGTGCCCTTCCTCTTAGTAGAGCGCACTTTTGGTTTCCACCCTAAAGTAGTCGAGGTGACATCGAGAATTATGTGGTAGGTCCTTAGCGGCTAGGACCATCCGAAAATCCAAACACA
Organism: Piper longum; assembly: GCA_032619315.1. Taxonomy (NCBI): domain Eukaryota; kingdom Viridiplantae; phylum Streptophyta; class Magnoliopsida; order Piperales; family Piperaceae; genus Piper; species Piper longum. Next base: position 15,324 of record JAVDBV010074769.1, read on the forward strand.
TGACAAGCAAACTAGACTCACTATAAACTCGGTCCTAGACCTAACTAGACTCGCCATGACCAGAAAACACAAAATAAAAGCCTCGGAAATGTAGTGTTCAATTGGGTTAGCCAAACACCAGAGGAGGCTAGGGTCTTGCTTCAAATACACATACCATCCACGACTCAAGGTGAAAAGGGTCGGACAAACCACTTGGTCCAGGTCAAAACTGAACCGGCACAAAACCATCACACAAAAGTCTCAGGTTTTATATTATAGTATGTGTTAATTTTTAAATTATTCTCTGTGCCAAAAACCCATTAGTTAAAAATTGGTCTTCACCGATTGGAAATTCGGTCACTAATAAAATTTGCCATCGAACTTACAACCACATAATCTAGTCAGAGTAGCTAAGGTTGCTAATAAAATTTGTGACTGAAAGAAATCTGCTCTCAAAAATGCAAACAGACTCGCATGTTTCAATTCAGTTTCTAAATTAGCGAGTATATTTGAGGTTGCAGTCGCAAATTATTTGTAATTAGGTTTTCGTTCGCAAATCCGGTTTCAACTTTGGTTTGACAAATTTGGGAGATTATGATAGGGCATATCATAGTCATAATCATAAGGGTCATGACGTTGTTCTCTACATATGGTTGTCATATGACGAAGCATCCGAGCACCCCAAAGCAGCAGTAATGGATGAGATAAGTCTAACATCTCTACTCTAAGCCTCCTCCCTCAGCCGTTGGTCTCTCGTCAAGAAGCTGGGTAAACTGGCGATGTCGGGCCTCAGCCTTCGCACTCATGTCCTCCCTCATCCTCCTAATCTCTGCATGTATATCCTGCTCGCGGGTCAAAATCCTTAAATTGATAGAGGAAAGAGTTATCAAGCTAAGGAGTCTGGCTCAACATACCAGCACTGGACCCAGCATCATCAACAACATAAGAAGTGGATCCACGTGACTTCGGAGGAATGCGGCCCACTACCGTCAATAAGATCCAAATTCATAATACTGAGCCTTGTTTGGCTCTCCGACTGCATATCGATATGCCATAAGGTCGACCGCCAAATGTTATTGATTAGTACAGATGAGTTAATAGTTTTTTTAAAAAACAAAAGCCTAGACAAAATGAGTAGAACATCATATGATGTTACATAAAAACAAGTTTAATATATTTAAAATTTGTCAATGAAATCATTATAGAGTATATAATTTTAAAGAAAATCCGGCAAAGTCTCCCATGTAAATCTAATTTCTGTGTATAAAACTATATACACTCGTTAAGATATGTATGTATTTTTTCTACTCTCACTCCTAACTTCTTCATCAGTTTCTTTGAGTCATAAAAAGAACCCAACAACTTATTTTCTCTTGAAAAATACTTTTTCATTCCAAAAACAAACTCATCAAATGTTTTTTAAGCAACATTACAACTTGTTTTTATTTTTAATAACCTTGCAGTTGTATAAAGAGGAGATGTGCACTCACAATTTGGATACAATTCTTGATCTTCTTGTCGAAGGAGATCGTAAAATGTTTATGCCTTTGTATTATCTTGTTCATCGGTAGAGTCATGGTGGTGTGCCGATTGATGAGGAACTTCAAAATAAAGACCAACAATAACATATACTATCCCCCTAAAACCAAAATTGTCCTCATCAATTGCACTTGAACTTAATCTTCCATATTCATGAATTATCACCATGAGAGGTCCAAATACAATATGCTAGTATAAATCTGTAATAATATAAATATTGTTTGACATCATCTTGTACCATACTCCACTGATTGACACATTAATTGCACTAACCAAAAATTTCTAAATTACGAATAAATTTTGGACACAAGAATGTTAAATCAAGAAATGCTCATAATCTAAGTTGAAAATTCCCAACTCCTAACCACCTTTAATACATTCAATCATGTTTATTTGTATAATTATCACATGCACAAATCACTGAAAACAAGTTAATTCAAATGTCAGTAAGACAATAACATGCATCAGTGTTTGTATACTTATATGAAATACATGTACATCACACTTGAAAATTATTGTTTTACATTATTATGAATTAAAACTATGACAATTAAAAGTTAATTATAAAATCATAGTGCTCAACTCAACTCGAAACTAATCGAGTGAAGAAAAATACAAAGTACTCGACTTGATCTTATGGAATTATAGTTCTTAACAATACTCCAAATTAACCGACTAGAAAACCACTAATTTGATACTAGAGCTTATGGAATTAAATTGTAACTTAAGATTTTAGAAAATTTAAACATTAAGTTTTAAGCAGAGTGTTATCGTCTTAATTCAATAATTAACTTACACATCTATTGTCAATCATTACAAAATAATCATTTATTTTAATTACAAATTTTAATCATGAATTTAAACAAATTAAATGTAATGATGCTAAGTTTTGTATATTCAAAATTCTGCAACTATGTTTTTTACCTCTTCTCCATTTGCAATATAAGGTATTAAATTTTCGACCATTTTGTGACCGCATTAACGATCACAAATTCATTTTCAAATGATTATGTTTCGTAATGAAACTTAGCGATTGTTATGCAACCTGCTATACAACACGAACATATTGCAACCATATTTAGCGATCGTATTTAGCATTTACAAAATTTGAGTCGCTAAGTTCGTTGTTAAATAGTTACTAAACCAGGGATGTATTTTGCGACCGTGTTTATGGTTGCAACGCAATTGGAACTTCTACCCATTTCAAGGCAAACGCAAACGGTCACTTTTTTGCGGCTGCATCATGGTGGCAAAGTTCCAGTTACTGGTGAACAATTTTTTACTAGTGAACATGGAGAAAAAAAATTTCATCCTTTCACCACTTCATTTTCTCCACATTGTCAAATTAAAGAATATTTTTTAGGGTGGAGAAAAATTTCAAAATTAATAAATGATCACCTTCAAATGTTTTCAAATATAGAAAAAAAAATTAGGATTATCTCCGTGATAAAAAATAATGTTGTGGAGAAGACATGGAGAAAAGTTTGTATGTGTTTGTGTGTTGAGTTGGGAGCCAATGACTGCAGGATTGACCTTGTGGTAGTTGGCAGCACTGAAGTGGAGGATAACATATTGGAATCTTATCCTGAAAATGGAATATATGATCATATTGACGGATTTGAAGAGGTTGATGAGAGTAACATAGACAAAGAGATGACTAATTCTCATGGCAAGCATCTAAAAACTACAAGGAATAATAGCAAACTTAGGAGGAAGGGCGTCAATATTATCAATTTATTTTTTATGGCGGCTTCATTCAAAGAAGTTATTAATAACCTTCGGCAGGTCGGGCGAGAGATGGTGGCAAAAATAGATCTTAATGGAGATTGGATGAATGTCTTAGATTCAGTTGAGTTTATGTCACTTGTGCAGAAGTTTGAGACTGCAGCGCTATCAGACATTGAACACAATAGAACCCAATTTATAAAATTATCTTTGGCATCGTAGGGAATGGCCCGAGTGCCTGCCTAAGAATTAGTGGACCTGTTGATGTCTTCTGTAATATATATGACATGTTCTAGCTTATGGGAAAGTATTCTTTCAACTCATCTAGTCTCTAATTGACTCATATGCTGACTGTTACAAGGATTGATTTTTGCTGACGGTGACATACTTGTTACATAGATAAATTTCAATAACACTTTTCCAGCTTGTGGTTCAGTCTCTGCTTTGCTTGGAAATGACACTGGTTACATCGATTGGTTTTAAAGAAAACTTATTTGATTTATAAATGTGGCTTTTACATAGATTAATTTTAAGCATACTTGTGTGTTGATACATGATTGGTTTTCAAGAACCAAGTTGTAAAGGGTTGTGTGTGCGTGATTCTGTTCCAAATTAATTTCATGTCGCTGTAATGTTTATTCAAGTGGTGGTTGTTTATTTAAAGACAAGAGAAAAATGTGAAGCAGGCTAATTTTATAATTTTTGTGTAATGAGGTTGAAGGATGCTTTGAATTTGGTTGAGGGCAAATATTTTTTCTACAGCATGTAAATTAAATTTATGCATTTAAAATTTTTATCTAAAAACATTACATTTTTTAATTTTTCTCTTTCATGTCCAGTCGGACATAATATCTATGTAATGTGCTCCCTAATGATAGAAAAATTATATTAAATCACGTCTAATCATTTCTACTAAACATAATATCCAGTAATGTCTCCCAAAAATATGCAAACTGCACTGCCTAGCTTGTCTGGTTGCGACTAACAGGCCCTATGTGGGTGTCTTAGCTCATTTATATGATTTGTTTATATAAAAGATGAGATAGCATGTATAGTTGATAGTAGCCCATATACGTGTGTGCCCTATTTATTTTGTTATGTTCTAGTCTTTGTGTTGTGTTATTGTCCGTGTGCAAGCACACACTTTAGAGAGCATGCATTCATTCATCACATCTACAAAATATTGAACAGTTCTCTTACTAGGTTACGGGAAATAGCTCATCTTGCTTGCTACTCAAATTCGTTAAGACTCTCATTCTTTTTTATACTATATGGTTCTTTGATTTGATTTCTATTAATGTATAATGTATTAGATGGTATCTTATTTAATTTCATTTAATTGATCTTTACTTAATGATTCTCAAGGTTAAGATTTCCGAACTACTTTTAAAATTTAAGTTTGCTTAAAGTTGCACCAACATTATTTTGTTATGATTTATGTTCCAAGCTTTACACACGTGTTTCAATTCTTAATATAAATAATTATACATAAAATATGTAAAATATTATATGTTATATATAAATTTTGTTAAGTTAAGCTAAACATGGAGCAAGTTTGTTCAAAAAGAATTAGTTGAGGAGATTTAGCTAGATATGTGTTGAGAATGGAAAATTTTTAGATGCACCCTATTTTTTGCCTAAATTACGCTCCATTTTAATTGATCTATGTGGATTCCACTTAACCATCCCCACAAACGGAAGAAATTAACTCTATTTGTGGAGAAACGATATAAAATCACTTACATTAAAGAAAATCCACTTAGTAAAACTGCTTAAACTCAATTAAAAGATATGGCGAAGAGTGCATTACATGCAATGCAATGACATA